>JANHGC010561572.1:0-13007 GCA_027560395.1 Boaedon fuliginosus | reverse complement strand
GAAAGTCTTTCTCATCTCTCATCTCTTTTTCTCATCTCCCTCTCTTATATTTCTCTATATTTTGTGTGTGTGTGTGTGTGTGTGTCTTGAACTATTTCCAAAAACAGTTGAGGGTTGGGATTTTTTTATTTATTTATTGCTGATGTTGTTCTTTCTTCTTTACCATCTTTAAAATCACATGGTAAAAAGCACCCAGTCATTTCAGGTTCCCAGATAAATTAAAGCTCTTTCATTTGTCCCCCTACTGTGGCTCCCTGTCACATGATCATGATCGTGTGTATATGTGTCTCCATGCCTTCTCCCCATGACTTCCCTCTGAAACCTGTCTCAGCTTTGGTCTGCTTTTTAATGCCGCTCTTCTGCCTATCTACCCACCACCTGTGACTCCAGGCTGCATGAGGAGGAGGGCCTCTCCCATTTATGAAGCATGCTACGTTTAAACTAATGGTGCTGTGTGAGGCAGCTCGCGGTGATCGGATGGGGGGAGACTGCTCTGTCATGGCGGGAGGTAGGTGCAGGCCTACGACCCCTGGTGATTGGATGGGGGGAGCCCAGGGAGGCCACTCTGTCTATGTGGAAGGAAGGCATAGGCCTATGGCACCCAACAAGTGCAATAAGCAGTGGGAGGGCAAGGCGGCGAGTGGGTGGGGCGGTGAGTAGTTGGGGTCAGCGAGAATTTCTGCTACTGGTACACCTGTACTGGGGCGTACCATCTGAATCCCACCACTGCCTTAGGAGAAGTTTTAACTTAATTATACATATACATATATATACAGGTAATTCTCAACTTATGACCACAATCGAGCCCAACATTTCTGTTATTAAGTGAGACACTTGTTAAGTGAGTTTTGCCTCATTTTACAACCTTATCTGCCATGGTTGTTAAATAAATCACTGAAGTTAATAAGTTAGTAACCCGATTTTTAAGTGAATCTGGCTTCCCCATTGACTTTGCTTGTCAGAAGGTCGCAAAAGGGGATGACCCCGGGACACAGCAACGGTCATAAATATGAACCAGTTGCCAAGCATCTGAATTTTGATCACATGATCACGGGGATGCAACAAAGATTGTAACTGTGAGTAATGGTCATGTCACTTTCTTCAGTGCTATTGTAATTTGAATGGTCACTAGATGAACTGTTGTAAATCGAGGACTACCTGTATATACAGAGAAACAGATGTATATATAGAGACGTTATGAGGCTGCTGAATGAAATACATGTCTGACAAACTGTTAGCACTGGGTCTCTCACTGCCTGACCCCATGGCCTTAATCGCACCCAACTCTTTAGAGTCAACTAGAACCGGCTTCGAGACCTGGACTTCAACACCTCCACTTGTAGAGCTAAGAGGACATGCTCTGGCCTGGTGCTGGGTATCCCCCCCCCCCCGAGAAACTCCCATATTTCCATACCATGCTCAAAATTCCATCCCATCATTGAGCTTTTCTCCTGGCCCGCCTGAACGCTTATCCAACTGCTGTCATGACGGGCAGGTTTCAAGGGATACTTATTCCGATTGCCTCTGCCTTTGTGCCCTGGGTGAAATCAAATTGCTCAATCACCTGATGTTTCGCTGCCCCCACGGGACTTATATCTTGCCAGTCCTTGCAAATTTAAACTTCCCTCTGCGGCCCTGGAGGCTGCCACTGCTCCTCCTGGACCAGCACGCAGACCCCCGGATGACTGCCAACATGGCCCGTTTTTTGGCAAAAGTGGCTGCCAGCAAAAAGAGAGCCCCCCAACTTACTGCCATTGCTGATCCTTATTTGGCTGTACTGCCTCATTTTCCCTGTGAGGAGCAGTGACAGTGATAGTTTCTGAAATTTTCCCCTGGCTGTCGCCCGGTTTTATTCACTTAATTGTTTTAACTGTTCTAACTATTATGGATTGTCTAAATGCCAATGCTTATGCTTAATGCCAGTGTCTCTAGACTTTTATGCAGCCTGCCGTTGATTTTATTTCACTTAATTGTGTTTTATACACCTCTATTTGTACTGTTCCTTGTCCCTTTCCCTTTTACATTTCGGTTTAAGACTTCGGTCAGGAACCTTTTAATAAAATTGACCAGGGAAGGGAGGCAGGGTATAAATCTAATAAAATAAAATAAATAATAAAATAAAATAAAATAAATATAGAGTTCTTCTTGAACTCTACACACTAAAACTATAACTCCTAAATAGCCAATTATGTAATGTATTAAATATGTGAGTTAATGACATGCAGAGCAATTAAATACAGTACCCACCTAAACACAGCTATATTAAGACACTGATCTTGTAACTAGACACCCACGCAGAATACAAAGTTTAACACCTAGGTTGACTAGGAAAGATAGGAAGACAAGCCGATAAAGAGAAAGATCAGGAAGTGGGGATGGACAGGTGTGAATCTGTAGGAAAACCTTAAGGAAGTGCATAAGGTTGACTGGTTTGAATAGGGAAGAAGTAGGTTTAGGTTCCTCCTAAATAAAACAAAAGAGGCCAGGAGAAACAGAAAGAGAGATACGTTGCTTCACTGAGGAGGAATTTTTGTTTTTTCCTATCTGATTTATTACAATTAACTCTACATGGAGCCATGCTTGAAGGCCACTCAAAAACTGCACTATTGTATGAATTGTAAGAATAATGATGATTGATGATGATGATGATGATGATTTGTGAAATTTATATGCTGTCCAAATCCCAGCACAAATTTCAGATGGCTCCAATTCCATGGATCTTCCTAGGGTCGAAGACTGGTTATTTCTTTGGGTAATGAATCAGGATGCTGGGTGAGTTCATCTCAGGGATGTAAAGTAATCAAAAGAAATAGAAAAACTCTGCAACCCTTTTAGAGCTGTGCAAAGCTTGATTTTGAACCTTTTTTTGTAGGGTGGTGGGGTGGGGAATTAACAGAACAACAGAGTTGGCAGGGTCCTTGGAGATCTTCTAGTCCAACCCCCCTCCTCAATCAAGAGAACCTATAGCATTACAGAAAAGTGGCTGTCCCATCTTTTCTTAAAAATCTTCAGTGATGGAGCTCGCACAACTTCTCAAGGCAAGCTGTTCCACTAATTAATTGTTCTCACTGTTAGGAAATTGCATATCCAAAATTGTTCCAACCACGATACAGAAGTTTTTGTACTGCTGGGAAGTGGAAAATCACCTTAATCTCATCAGATTAAGTGTGGTGTAGTTGAAAGATGATGGAGAGAAAGAGTTTATGATAGAATTGTTCATTGCTAAAGAGAATATGAGCCACATTTCTTCATTTTAATCCAAAATATATCACAAAATAGCAATAGAAGCACCTAGGAACCAAGTCTATTCCACAGAAATTTCCATGGCCAAATCTTAATCCTATCTGGAAGATGCCCCCAACAGTAGCTCTATGTAATATCTAGCAGTTTACAAAGGACACATATTGTTCTGTTTTGCTGAGTCTTTGCCTAGTATCCTTTGATAGTCATTAAAGCCTGAGAAAATGCTGTATTTGATAAAGTATATCTAAGGAATAAACTACCTGGTGCCTTTCAGATTGTTAGAATATCGCTCCCAAAATTATGGTCATTAGCTATGATGGCCCTCACAAATACTTACAACTACTTTGATATTTACAGAATAACCTTCCAGGGACAAGGATACCACATAAAATGCATGGAGCTTCAAGGACATAGTTACAGCTACTACATTTTTTGACTACACCTGAAGGTATACCTGTATTACAGGAACTCAAGTCCCATCCTCGCTGATTGTAATTATGGGGAAAAATCTGATTGTTTTAGGGAAGGGTAAATTTGTTTTCCCCCTTCTCTAAAACAATTCGATTTTTTTTCCAGCTCCGTACATTCAAATGGAAAATCTCAGGTAGCAGAAAATGTGTAATAAAAAAGTGAGAGCTTCAATTGTATGCTTATGACCATCATCCTGACTTTTTGATCTCCTTCTGAATATCCCTGGAAGACACCTAGTGCAAAGGGGAAAAGGTAGGACCTGCTGAGGACTCTGGCACTGGTCAAGACAAGTTCTCCTGTCTGAGGTTGGCCTAGAAGGCAGAGACCTTTATGGCAGACTGCTTTGCTGATTGATGTTCTGTCCAGAGCTATGTTCTTTTCTCATGCTCTTCCTCTTCCCCTTCAGACCTTTCCATTCCATAATTTCAGCTGAAGTGGACAATATGTCTTTTTATTTTTAGGTTTGATCCACTCCTGGTGACCATGAGATTGCACAGATATCTCTAGCAGAGGTGGCCAGATTCCACCTGGGTCAAAGGCCCATTCTTGCTCTCTGTAGCCCCTGACGTTGATGTTCCCTGCCAAGGTGTAGGTGTGCATTTATCCCTCAGTGTCTTGACATCTTCATATTTGTAATTAGGTACTGGATTTTAGTGCATTAATTCAAAAGCAAAGCATTCTGATACTCAGATATTCTGAAGTGATTAGTAATAATAGGTAATGGTATAAATAACTCAGAGAAAGGACATTCTCTATTTCCTTTCCAGAGTAAGGCAAGTCTATTTATAGGCACTTATAAAGAAACTCAGAAATTCCAAACTAATCCAAACTAATTATTAGGCAATACCCATATGGAAGCCAGTTTCTACGTATGTTGCTGAATACTAGTGGAATGATGCCATACATAGCACATATTGTAATTCCATGCTATGCACCAAACCATCCCCCTTCATCTTACCTTAAATGACTATATATAGTTTCACTGGCATTAAAATAGGTTGGCAGTTTCTATTGCATGTAGGAGCCCTCCAGTTCCATCTAGGGGGATGTTGTTAATTCCTGTTCCAAATTCTTACTTAGACAATGCTGTGATAAACTGTAGATGTGTATATGATCATTCTGTTGAGCCTTGGTGGTGCAGTGGTTAAAGTGTAGTATTGCACACAAACTCTGTCCACAGTCCAGAGTTCGATCCTAATGGGGCTCAAGGTTGACTCAGCCTTCCATCCTTCTGAGGTGGATAAAATAGGATCATGAATGTTGAGAGAAATATGCAAATAATACTTTCATTGTAAACCACTCAGAGAGTGCTGTAAAGTGCTACGGGGCATACATAGGCATAAATGCTAATGCTGTTGCTGTTGACTTCACTGACCAAGGTTGTACATACAAACTTCTGCTTTAAATATGCTGACCAGCTCTCTGGAATTATTTTAGATCTGCTTTGGAAAGCAGCTAAGAACAGTACATCTAATCTTGCCATTCTGCGGCTATGTCCTTGCTTTGTTCAACATCTTGTTTTGATGTATGAACAAGTGCCCAGCTTTTTTTAAAAAAAGATGGAAAAATGTACACAGTTCCATTTACTAAATCTTCTAAATTATGCAAAGCCTCAATAGTCAGTGGCATAATAAATCAATTACCTTACATAAAAATTATTCAATTTAAATGAATTAAATAAGATGAATACTGCCCATTAATAAAGTCAGCCACATCTAGATAAATGGAAGGGAAAACATCCTGTGAGAACAATTAACCAGTAGAACAGCTTGCCTTCAGAAGTTGTGGATGCTTCATTACTGGAGCTTTTTAAGAAGAGATTGGCCAGCCATTTGTCTGGAATAGTATAGGGTCTCCTGCTTAAGCAGGGGGTTGGACTGTAAGACCTCCAAGGTCCCTTCCAACTCTGTTATTCTGTTAGATGCAAAAGATCAGGTACACAAGTGAAGATCCAGTTAAACTGATTTAGTGCTACTCATGCTAATGCACTCCAATATTCTATACTAATGGTTAGGACCTGCTTAGATTAGATAAGGTTCAATGGTATCTTCCAGCTCTGTTCTACTCCATCCCATCCCATCCCATCCCATCTCATCCCATTCCATTCCATTCCATTCCATTCCATTCCATTCCATTCCAATAGGCTGGTGCTTGTTTTAGATCTAAATGTAATGCTTATAACAAACTTCTCTGGGATAAGAAACTATACTATTAAAAAGTGTTTGTTTAAAAAGTGTGCTGTATTTTCTGTATTCAGACTGCCATAGCAGCTCAGTTGTACCCGTTACTGGCTGGATTTTACTTGGATTGAACACAAGTTGGTTCTAATTTCCTAGAGCTGAGGCCTAACCAAACATTTTTTTTTTTAAAAAAAATCAATTAAAAGCAAGTGTGTGAGCACCATTCTAAAGTGAACCTGCATCATATTGAGAAGGAATGTTTCAATCTCCACCTCTCTAACCACAAAGCTGAAAAAACAATATCCTAAATAAAAAAGATAGTAAAGAAACTTAAAATAACAGACCCTTGGTAGTACCAGGAGCTTGTAAGGTGCCAAACTGGCCCCAAATGTTGGGTGGTTTTCTTTGTCATATTTGAAATAGAGAAAGGAAACATGGATCTCTATCAGCCCTACTTGCTTTTAATTAAAAAAAAAAAACCTGACATCACTTTAGGTAAAATTAAGTTCTGAAAACATGCTTCAGAGACAATATACAAACAGATGAAGACTCAGCAGTGACAGATTTATATATTAAAACTGTTGGCAGTGATTATTAATAAAATATAGAAAGAATGCTTCAATCCCAAATGGTTTTTTTCTACAGTCCTTTTTTTATTCACTGCATTACTAAGACCACGAGTTAATATCTACAGGCAGTACTGGTAAGTAAGAAATCAATGTGAAAGGATGGTATTTGGAAGGATTGTATGGAACTTTGCATTTTCCTTCTATGATTTCTAGGAAATTGATACAGCCAGCATGGAATGTTGCACAGCAACTGATTTGCCCAAGGACTGCAGTAATGCTACATCATTAGACATGCTGGGTGAGACACCTGGAAACAGAACTTCAATAAGATCTGGAAAACCTCACAGCAGCAACTGCAGCTTCTTGGTCCTTTCTGGTTTATGGCCACCCCCTCCTCTATAAACAAATACTTCAAACCAGACTAATCACTGCACCTATTTCTACTTTGATATCTAGTCTATTTGGAGAAGTCATGTTGTTGATTAGCCAGATTCATTCTCTTGTTCTTGATAGCAAGATTGAAACGAAACCAGTCATTGGTAGAATAGTAGTGCCATAGCTGCTTTTTAAATGGTGACTTGTCCCAAGATTTTGTTTCAAAGACTTCCAATCCCATTGCCTAGTGCTTGCTATTGGAAATGCAAAGAATTGACTTCCGGTGATGACATCATTCCGAGAGGAGCAGTGAAAGGGAGATTCTGCTTTCCCTGCTTTATTTTTCCTTTGCTGTGAGATTATTTTGGGCCAATTTCAACCCCGAAGAGGTTGGAAAAGAAGAGGGGTTACCTAGAGATCCATGAGGAATGTGCGATTCCCAGTGGGACTGAAGGATTCCCCCACCCCAGTGGTGCCGGCAAAGAGAGAGGACTGCTGTAATGGGAGTCCCAGCACCATGACTCATAGCGTAGAGGGAAGCAAGAAGACAAGGGTACTGTGACCAGTCCCATTACACAATTTCTAATTCCTGTTATTAAATTAAAAAGAAGGAGATGAGTGACCCCAGAAAAGACTCTAAAACCTATCGAGTGCTCCATATAGTTAGTGACAGTGGCAAGAAAGTAAAGCGGAGAAAGACCGGGAAGGACAATTAAGATAGAAACGACAAGAAATGACTGGTGGACTGGCGGGCTTTAAGTATCTATCTAAACTATAGCTAGTCAAGGGAAAGTGAATACAAGAGGAGAAACAAAGAGGAAAATAGCGATTTGTTTATAATTATAACAAGCAGAAGATACAAGATTAAAACCTGAAGGAGATACAGTCGACTGGTAGAGTACCGGTGGCAAGCTGATAAATAAGAACCGATTTGGGGAATAGAAGACGGAACAGCATGCCATTGTGCCTGGCAGCTTGTTGAATTAAACGTGTTTGTGAACTGTTTCATGGACGATTTGGACTATCAGAAAGAACAGAAATCTAAGCAGATTTGAGACTTTTAAATCGCTGTTGGAAAGAGTGAGGTGGCAAATAGGCGAAATATCGGAGGATTATTTGGACTACTGGGAAGAATAGAAGAATGGAAAAAGTATTAGAAGGAGTATCTGGAGATTGGAGATTGATAACGTGGAAGGAGGTAGAACCCAACGGTGGAAAATTGAACTGATATTGTTTCTGGAAACTTGCTGAGTCAAAGTATCAGTAGATTGCTTGAAGGAAAAATAGAAAGCAGATTCATGACTTTTAATCCTTGGTTGGAATAGGCGAACTGGTGAGCCAGAGAGAACTATGGGAGAACTACTTGGATTATATGGGTTAAAAACCAGCAGAACTGAGAAGAGACAGAAATCTGGGATACAACTCAACCGCTTCATATTTGTAATAAATTGTCTTTGTAAACGTTATAAATTATAGTAAATAGGACATAGAATATATATATATTTCTATCATTATTATTAATTTGTAGAAGGGATATTTAAATAGACTCTTTATAATTAACTAGGATAACAAACTTATATATAAGGACAATTAATTTAATAATTAACTGGATTGATAGATATTGATTGATGTATGGTATCTGAATTGAACACACACCCCTTTTTCTTTCCGGTTCCTTTTCTTTTTTTCTTTTCTTTTTTTTCTCTCTTCGTATGTAATATTTGCTTTTCTATATACCCATCTATATATTTAGTAATTATATAAGTGTATAAGGGTACAATTGAATATAGATATTGAATATTAATTTAGATGGGGGGAAGAAGGAAGTGTAGATGTCAACTGTTTTAAGGAGTATTGACAGTGAAAAATATTTAATAATATCAAATAATAATATAATTTGATGAAAGAGGGAAGTGTATGACCCTTTGGGAAAGGCATATGACCTTCTGTATACCTGAAATGTTTACATCTTCCACAGCAGCGAAATCAGGGAAAAGAACTGCAGCAGTTGCATCGCCAATTACGACACAACTAACTAGACATGAATCTACAGAAAATATGGTGGACGAACCAAGCTTACAAACTATCCAGGCTACACTAATGGTGATGCAAGAGGCAACGGCTCAAAATCAGAAGGAGTTGAAAACTGAGTTGAAAGCTGAGATAGGTGACCTAAGAGAGGATATCCGGGAGATGAGAAACAAAATGGAAAACATTCAAATTATTACAATAAAGAATGAGGAAAGGATGCAGAGAATGGAGAAAAACACTGAGAAATTAGAAGAAAAAATAGGAAAAGCAGAACAAAGACACATAAACTTTAATAGAAATGCAGAAGAAGAGATCATCCATCTTGAGATGGACTGGGCAGCCTATTTCCTTTGGTTTCAAAACATAATAGAAGAAAAAAGATGAACAATTGGGGGAGGTGATGGCTGACATATTAGTGGGGATACTACAGTGCAACAAACAGACAGTGATAAACAGTATGGATGAAGTCTACAGGGTGGATACAAATTATGCTAGGCATCACAACCTACCTAGGGAAGTGCATATTAGGTTTTGTAAAAAAAGTTTAAAGGAAGAAATCTATAGAAGAACAAGGGAAGAGCAGGTGACCTTTAAAAAAAAAGAGATTATAACACTCAAGCAGATACCATGACAAGTAAGGGACCAGCGGAGACAATACTAATTTTTAACACTCCAACTAAGAAAATATAAAATCCTCTATAGGTGGTTGATCCTGGGAGGTGTGATGATTACATTGAATGAAAAAAGAATATGAATAGATAACCTCCAGGAAGAATTTCACGATGAACATTTTACAATTAGTGGAGATCAGGCGAGTGGAGAAGAGAGTGATAGCAGAAGTCAAGAAGATATTGATAAAGATAAGGAAAGACCACAGGAGGAGAAAAGACCAGAGAGGGAGGAAGTGGAGAGGAGACACATATCAAAAAACAGCATGAAAAAACTTTAATCTATTCAAAACTTGGTGAAATGTTTACAGCTCTAGCATTTCAGAAAAAAAGAGGAATAGTCGTCTACTGCAAGGACTATCTGAAAGGAAAAAAATATTTGAGGATGAAGAAGGTAGAATAATAATGGTAGAAATTACTCGAGGCAGAAAAAAGATATTGCTTATTGGGATTTATGCACCGAATAGTAACGAGAAATATTATAGAAAATTACACCAAGAAATTATAGAGAGGGAATATGAACATATATGCCTTCTAGGTGATTTTAATGCAACTGTGGATGCCAAACTAGACTACAAAGGAAAAAAAGAACAAAAAAATAAGGGAGAAAAAAACTAAATAGAAAAACATTACCAAAAACATTTGAAAAAATGATTAAAGAAATAAGGCTATTTGATTTATGGAGGTAAAGAAATCCAAGGTGACAAAAATATACATATTATTCGGTAAGACATGCTTCATGGTCCAGACTGGGCATGGCTTGGGTAACTTCAGAACTAAAAGCAGAGATTAGGGACATAGATATAGGAATAAATGTCTGGGTGGACCACAGTCCAATTCAAATCACCTGGAAAGGAAAACAAAAAATAACACGCTGGACAATGAACACAAAAATATTAAAGAATGAACAATTTCTAAAGGTATTAGAAAAAGAAGTAGATTTCTTTTTAAAAAAAATAAAATAAAAAAGAAGACACCTCAGTACAAAACAATTGGGATACTCTTAAAGCATACACAGCTTTCATACAGTGAAGAAAAGAAAAGACAATCAACAAAAACAATATGAAATGCAAGGGAGGATTAAAGAATTAGAACAGAAATTACAGGAAGAACCAGGAAATAGAAAAATAAAAGGGGAAAGAGACTTAATTAGACATAAATTGAACATGATGGAACATGAGGATGAACATAAATTGAACATGATGGAGCAAGAGGATGCTGCACAATAAAAGTGACAAAACAAAACGTATTTGAAAATGCAAACAAACCAGGAAGATGGTTGGCCTACAAACTTAAAAGAGAAAAGGAAAAGAGAAGGGTGCGTTTTCCCCTTCACTGCACTATTCATAAAATAGTTCATTTGGATTTAATTTTAATGGTTCAAAGAATGTAAGGCTGAATGGTTGCCCCCCGCCCCGCCACATTTTCACCTCACCAAATCTGGCCTCCTTGCAAAAAGCTTGGACACCCCTGGTCTACACCCTCCATATCACATAATTTGAAAGTTTGAAGAAATGGACAGTATTGAAAGAAGCAAAAAAATGAGCATGTATAAGAGCTTGCCTCTTTCTGTGTGCTTCCTATATGGAAATGAGAGATGAATACAGGGTCAGGAATGACTGAGTGATGAATGAATGTGAATTGAATGTAAAACAAAGTGACTAGTGCAAAAGACATATGTGGAGATGAATGCGAGGGTGTATGAGAATTGAATTTTCAAACAAATGTATGAAAAGAGAGAGAGTGCTGAGAGGAAGGGAAAGATGGAAAAAGTGAGAAAGTTGTGGTTAGATTGGGTCAATAAGATCCTCAGAAAGAAAAATGTGAGAAGGTTACAGAAGAAAAATGTATGCATGTGGTTTACAAAACAATAATGGTATGGAGAGTAATGTTGAGTGGTGTTCTAAACTAGATTTAGTTACACACTTCCTTTTCTTTTATCCTTTACCTGTAATTCATTTTGCTCAGCATTGCTTTTGTTTCTGCTTTGTATAACTTTGTTTACCCTGAAAAGAAAAAGCCTGATGAATACACATTTTTTTCTTCTCTTATTTGTTCCTTTTTTTTTTAAGTGTATGGAAAAAAATGTTTAATACAATTTCATACAATTAGAATACGGTTACCATTAGATCTGTTTTGCCAAAGGACTGATACAAATTCCAAATGGGTTTCATGTGAGTTCAATCATCCTTTAGAAACTATCTAGATCTCATCAGTGAAGGCCACTGCTAATTATGGAAAAGTGATGTATATCTACAGAGGTTGAATGAAAAGTAGTGTTTCCAATGTTATAGATCACCAACAGATTGCATGTTGGAAGTTCTGACATGTTTTTTTAGCATTTATTCTTTCACTTCAAATGTTATGTGGGAAAATGATGTGGGAAAATGTTGTATTACAATTGTTTGTGAAATAAAAGGTTAGCAGTAAATTTTAAGCAATATCTCTTAATGGCATTTTTAAAATTTTGACTGCAAATGAAATCCACTGTATTGTTCATGGTGGTGGCTATGGTGACATGAGTACAGTGCGTTGCTGCTCCACAAAAAAGTAAAGATGGTGAACATGGAAGAACTGATTTATGTGATCAGAAATGAAATGGACAACCTGTGACAAATCATGAAGTACTTATGTGATGGCTCTAAGAATCTTATCCATTGTTAGCAGATGTATGTAGAAAATTATAGTTATTTTAAGGAAAATAAATACAGGTTACAAAAAAGCTCATTTCAAGCATTTTTTCCCCTGTTTTAAGATAACTCTACTTAAACTAAAATTACGGAGGTGGAGGCAAATCTTTTTATTTAACTCTCATATTTCAAGTACTTATTTAATACACTATTTATTTAATTTATTTAAGTATTTATTTAACGCATTGTATTTAACTCATCTATGAACTGCAGATTCACCTGCATTTAAAAAAAAAAATCTATGGGAAAATGGAATGACATTTAAATATTATACTTGTCTAAGAAATGTTTTGTGGTGTGATATTCCTTTAAAATTTATACCATCAGGTCATTGAGAGTTTGCTACAAATGTATTTCATAGCTTATACCCAGTCCACTAAAATTGCAACAATTTTTATTTAGCAATTTTATGTGCCACCCACTCCTTTAATAGCACTGAGTGGCACGAAAAATTATAGCCATTCTAGATTATGTAGCATCAGAAGCAAATTGGTACACCTTGCTATCTTTAGCAGCAATACACAATTAGTCCTGCCCATCAAATGTTTTGGAATAAATATTCAAATCATTTTGCAATCAATTATGTTGATTGGTTGATCCATATTTCTTAAGGTGCATACTTGACGTAACCTCAACATTGATTCCATTTTTGTAGTTAGCATCTAGATTCACTTGAAAACTAGTTTCAGTTTCAGTTTATTCGTATTTATACCCCGCCTCTCTTCACCCAAAGGGGAACTCGAGGCGGCTAACAACATAGAATGCAGTCCTATACAATAA
>JANHGC010555253.1:0-13040 GCA_027560395.1 Boaedon fuliginosus | reverse complement strand
GCCTTCGTTGGCCTGGTGAGCAGAGGGCGCCGTAGACACAGCAGGAAGGTGGCGCTGACACCCGGCACTCCACCCTCTGTTGGAGAGAAGGCGCCAAGGGCTCCCCCACCCTCCTCCTCTAGGGAGCAGCCGCAGCCTCCCCCAAGCCTCCTCTGGGCCCCCCTGCAGGCCATTTTAGCCTTCTCCTCCCCCAGCTCTTCCAGCCCTCTGGAAGTCATGTCCCCACATCTTCTGATGGGAGGTTCCACACCCCAGTTGCATGTCAGGATCTCAAGAAGGAGAGCTGAGGAGGCCGAGCTGCCTTTGCAACTCCCACTTGTTGGTCTTTTCTTCCCTCGTTTATCAGCGTGCGTGTAAGAAAAGTACACTCCCCCACAAGGGACAGCAGATGTAGGGAGATGGCCATGGCGCCCAGGGTGGTCATTTGAGACAAGCTTTGCTTTTTCTTTGCCTTCACATATGGAACATTGGTAGTGCTGCTGACCACTTGTCATGAGGCAGGGAGTTCCAGAGGCCAGGGGTCAGAGAAGATAAAGCCCTGGTGCTTTTGCTCCCAGGATGGACAGGGGCCTGAAGAAGACCTTCCCAGCCCTCACACGCCATGGCCACTACAGCCACGCCAGCTACTGTTGCTTGGTGATGCTACTTCCCTTACTTTCCTCCCCCTCACTTGTCCCCCCTCCTCCAAGAAATGCATCAAACCTGGAAATGGGGTGACCTTTTGGCTAATGGATGCTGCCTAATGAGCAGATGCCATTAACCACGTTCCTCCCTGAAAATCCCATTCTCCCCACATTCATCATTGCTAATGCTCCCTTTTCTTCTCCCCCTTAAATTTTTTATTTTTACCCTTTCGACCAAAGGAATAAGTCTTTGGTCTAATTAGGCAAAGTTACCCATTCAGTTAATACAGTCATTATGCCTTAATGAATACGGGGGAAGGCAGCCAAGCCCCACTTCTCCAACCTGACCCGCTCTTCCAGCCACAGGGAGGAGGCAGGGCACAGCCAACCCCCTCCTTGTCCCGTTGAGGGCCAGGCGCCACCCAGGCCTGGGCTCCCCTATGAGGCCAGCTGGGGCAAGAAGCCCCTCTCTGCCAGGGCCAGGCCAGAGGGAGGGGCCACGCCATCCAAGGCCGGGGCAGGACAACAGCCTCTTTCCGCTCTGGCATCGGCAGCAGTGCCAGGCAGGCAGGCTCCAGGGCGGGGGTAGCTGCTTGGCCCTTTCCCCCTGCAGAGCTGTCGTTCCAGGAAGGAAGTGGGGGGAGCAGCCAGGTGATGGGAAACACGGCAGGGTCCCAAGGGCAGTGGATGTGCACAGGACATTTCCTTTGTTTCCTGTATCCCTCCCGGCTGCTTCCTTTTACACCAGCCAGCAACTGGTGGCAAAATGCAACATGGCACCACCAGGACAGGCTCTGCACTTCCATCGTGACAAACAGGCAATCAAAGCCCTGCACTCCCACCCGGTGCACACAAGGGAAGTTCCCAAGAAGGGCAGCAAAGGGCCCCCCTTCCCGGCACTTCATGTGGGGAAAGTCCTGCAACAACGAGGTGGCAGTGCAGGGCGGCAGAAGGGCAGCCACCGAGCCCTGAGGGTTCAAAGGCGGGTCTTCTCGGAGGCCCACCTGCCCCCACCTGCCAAGGCGGGTCTGGGTCCTTGGGTCTGTTTGGAGCTACCCCTGCACCCACCTGAGACAGGGACCCCTGGTCTTGGGCCAAATAGACGGGCATCTGCAGCCCCCGTACTGGAACTGGAGCACTCCGGGTGAGCAGAGGGGAAAGGCTGGTGGGCAGCAGGATCCCCACTGGGCGTCTTTATTGGTGAAGACAGTGGAAACGGGGACTTGTGGTGAGTCACGAGAAGCTGCTTTGCTTGCTTTCCAAGTGGGGGAAAGTCCCATTTCTGGAGCTGTTTATTTAGCCAAGAAAAATCAATGTTGATCAAAGTTACAAAACCATCTTTGTCACACTGCTGTAGAGAGAACATGGCTTCTCTCCTTCTCCGAGTTTCAGGAACGAAAGGAGGCGAGGCAGTGCAGAGTTCACCTATAGAACTCCCTACCACAAGATGTGCCAATGGCTAAAGCGTGCAAACTGCTGGCAGAGAATCAGCTTCTGGGAGGGTTCAGACCGGAGGGTCTAGAGAAGTGGGCCTGTTCTCACCAAGGCATGTGGAGGCAGCCTGCACCCCCAGGCCAGGTGTGGAACCTACGGCTCAGGTGTGGCTGAACACGCCTCTTGGCAGCCTCCCCACCAAAGGCTCTGCAGCACCAGCCAATCACCAGCTGGCCTCTGGCAGGCATATAAAGAGCAGCTCCCTTTCTCCACTCTCCTTTTCCTCCTGCACAGATTTCAGCTATCACAACCGGGGTGTGTGTGCTGTGTGTGTGTTACTTGTGCAATCAGCAGCTGGCTGGCTTCTCCTGGCAGCAAGCGAGGGGCTCCCTGCCTTATCTCTGACCTGTTATAAATAGCCTGGCACATGGCAAGAGGGCAGCACGGGATGGGGTCTCTTGAAGAGTGATCTGGGAAGGCAAAAGGAGGCCCCAACCCCCCCAGGCTGGTTGGGGTGTTGCAAGAGCCGTTTGAGGAGTGAGCCAAGGTTCAAAAGAAGCAAGCGGGCCACCCATTTGCCGGCACATTTTCCAAGTCAGAAGAAGCCAGGACACCAGGATGACGAAGAAAGCAGGAAAGAGCCTAAAAGAGAAGGTGGCCCTGAAGAACACGCTGCTGAAGGAAGCGCTGGCAGAACTCCTGGGGACCTTCATCTTGATAGTAAGTATGGCCTCCCCATCCCCCCCCCTTCGTGCGACATTGGTGGCCGCCCAACAGGCGCAGCGAGGGGTGCTGGAAATGTTGCTCAGACATCAGAGTACGCAGGAATTGTTGCAGCTTGTCGGGTGGACACTGGTTTGGTCAGTTTTGTGAAGAAGACCTGAGTCTGTTTCTACCCCAGGCCTCCACCTGTTGCCCCAATTGCCCTGGGGCGCATCTGCTACTTGGAGGGCATTCTCTCGGAGTCCGGGGCTGATGCCTGGGGCGAGAGGTGGTCAGGCTTACAGAGCAGAGAGGGAGGGAAATATGAACGGGGGGGGGGGCTGTGCCCAGGCCAGTTCCAGCTCTGGCATAAAACTCCATCCCTGCCCTGCTGAGAAGAGGGGCTCCATCAGGAACTACAACCAGCCACTTGCAGTTCCTTGAGTGCCAAAGCAGCTCCCCCTTTTTCTCAGGTCCGTCAGCAACAGATGTTTATTTATTTATTTATTTTTATTAGATTTACACCCCATCTCATTTCCCCGATCAGGATGTTAGATATTCTTGCAAGCCAGAAGATAAACTGTAACATCCCGAGGGCTTCTGGGGGTCTGGCTGAACTGCTCGCTTACTAACCATCAGACAGCAGAAAGCTAGACTGGCATGGACTTGGCTGCTCCCATGACCAACCCCCCTCCTGCCTCCTCTCCCAGCCCCTGCCAGGTGACAAGAGCAGCCAGGCGCTGTGCCCCTTGAGTTGCCCTTGGCCAAGGTCAGCCCAAGAGGCAGACGGGAGTTGCTCAGGGGTGCAGCTACAATCCAATCTGCGCCATGCCTCCATGAAGACAGGGTCTCCTGGGACCTTGAGTAACCTTCTGAAGAACTTGCCCAAGATGGCTCCATGGGAGGGCTGGAGTTGCACAAGTTGTTGCAATATGAGCTCGTTGGAATAAAGGACACTGGTTATTCTAACCTAATCCTGAGTTGTCTGATAGGCAGAGAGTTCATAGCTCTGCATATTTCTACATTTCACTGAACTACTCATAAATGAAACCGCCAAAGCACAGAGGAGCAGCCCTTCTCCTGTTGGCCCACCCTTTGATGAGATCCCTGTTTTCATTAGGATCTCATCCCAGAACTGGACAAGGCCCCAGCCATGAAAGGGTGAAGCTACAGGCTTGGTTCTGACCTTTGTTTAAAGGCATTTATTTGCTTTACTGATGTGCGAGAGGTCTTCCCTTTCAACCTTGCAGTTGGAGGCAGAGCAAGATGGGTGGGATCATAGCTGTACCCATAACAGGATCAAGGGGGAGGCCCCGGTCTGGACGAGTCCCAAAATCTAGGCTGTGGGAGTCTCCTACGGCCCGTGGCAGAGGCTCGCTTCTTCTTGGTGTAAAACTCTTCAGAGACCACCACGCGAGAGTCCCGGGGAACCTGGTGGTTTTATCAGGACAGCTGACTTGCAGCTAAGACACATCTCTTGGTGGGACTGGTCTTTCCAAGCAGCTCCCCTCCCCACCCATTGGGAAGTCTCCCCCTATGCTGCCTGGATCAGATGCAGACCATGCTTATGCAAAGTGCTTTACAATCTTCCTTGCACCCTTGAGGAATCCATGTTCGATTTCACAATCAGCACTGAGCAAGAACTGTCTGGGTCTGGAAAATATGGAGGGGGGGCTCCTGCCCATTGCAGACCTTGCGCTGCCCAACTGATACCCAATT
The DNA here is from genome assembly GCA_027560395.1 of Boaedon fuliginosus. Lineage (NCBI taxonomy): Eukaryota > Metazoa > Chordata > Lepidosauria > Squamata > Lamprophiidae > Boaedon > Boaedon fuliginosus. The sequence goes on along the minus strand of JANHGC010555253.1, from coordinate 8,562 downwards.
TCCTGTCTTGGGTTCTCAAAGGGCCAGAACTTAATTCTGCAGCCTGGTCTCCACAAAGCCTTCAGAGCGGCCTCTTTGAGGAGCCTGTTTCGAGGCCAATCATTTCCCAGATGTCTTCTTAGCTCTTTCCAGCACAGGTGACCCCTAACGACCCGACCCCAAACAGGCACCAGGAGACACCGGCGGCTGCTAGTCAGAGTCAAAGGTTAGCCAAGCAGAGGCCAGTTTATTTGCCTTTGCTGGCCGTCTCATGTCCCGGAGAGAAAAGGGGGTTGGGGAAACTTTCTGAGACAGAGAGAAAGAGCCCAGAAAGATGGACCCCAGAGGGGATGGGAGCATCCTGGGACTGGTGTCAGCAGAAGTGCCCCCAGACCCAGCCAGGGCACTGGGTCTTGGCAGTTGGCTGGCAGAATCTTCTGCCTACATGCTAGAGGCTTAACGCCCGTTCAATTGGGTGCCCCTTTGATGGCAGCTTGGTGCCATGTTTGCTCCACACTTTTGGTCATTTCGGTGAGTTCCCATTGACCGGGGAAGGGAGGCGGGTTATAAATCTATTAAATTAAATTACATTAAATTGCACCCTTGGGAAGTTCTGTTTTAACTTGTTGTACAAGGCAACGTCCTCCTCTGCTCAGTTCCTCCTGCAGATGGGCCTGTTGGTGAGAGCAAAGGCGTAGCGTGCGTGGGTGGTGGGTGGATGAGCAGATTTAATGCCTGCTTCATTTGATGCCCTTTTGTTGACAGCTTGGTGCCGCCAGGTGTTTTTTACTCATTGAAATCCTCCGTTTTGGCGATTCCACCATTTGGAGAGTTCTGTTTTAACTTGTTTTACAAGGCGAATTAAGGCAGGAGAGAGGGAACACACTGCTGCCATGCTCGAAAGGAGTCCGACTCAGCCCTGCCAATGCTCAGGGGGTGCGTCTGCCCAAGAACACATGCCCAAAGTCCCACTTTCTTCTCCCCTCTCTTGGTTTCTTCTCAGTCCAGAGAGAAGCCTGTCCCTCTCAGCAGCTTATTCTGTTGCGACTCCATTTTGCCTGGCGCCCCAGTCTCTGCCCTCTGGCCCATTCCAAGGCTGGCTCTGGGTTCAGTTAGGGGGAGGGATGGGAACTGCTGGGAAAAAAGGCTGCCAGCATGCGGTCCAGGGAGAACTGCAAGAAATCGCTTCTTGCCATCAGAAGCCTTGGGACATAAGCCCAAAGCTGGCTTGGCATCAGCTTTTATATAATCAGGGTGGAATGCAGACGCACAACTTTCCTTGGGAAGCCCGGAGGACACGGGAATATCTGCCTAGGGAAGGTGGCTCAGGTCAGTGAAAGGAATCATGGCCACCACCAACTCCCCCACCTCCCTTCGAGTTCCCCCCACCCCACCCGGAGGACTAGATAATTGCTCAAAAATTGGAAGATTAAATGGCCATGGAGGATGAGGGGTTGGAGGGGGGCATATGCACTTCCCACACAGCTGCTGTTGCTCATTTCCATCAAGGTCATCTTCCTTACTCTCTGCAACTCCAAACCAGGCACGCCTTCTACTAGAAGATGAGTTGGTAGGCATCAGAAGGTCACCTTGGCCTCACTTGCAGAAGAACGTTTTCCGCGTCTGTCCTGACATCCTGGGAAGCTCCAAATTTCATGCAGGACTAGCATCGTGCCCTGCTATCTGTCACACAGAAACCCTTCTCTTCCCTTGAGTCCCTGCTCCCCAACACTGGCCTGGAGGGCAGCGGGCATCTTTCCCCCAAGGCCTCTGGGTTTGCAGGGACCCCAGTGGAGGCGCTGAAGCCCTTCTGGGGGTACCAGTCAACCCAGCTGCCCGAGCCCCTGATCCTGGGTGAGGAGGTGGAGGAAAGAACAAACGCTTTGCAGGGGAAGAAGCTCTGCATCTCACCCCCAAGGAGCCCACCAGCACAGGGGCTGCTATTTTCGTACAACGGAGCCAGGGAAGGAAAGTCAAAGAACTGCTGATTGGTTACCAAGTTACATGACAGTTACACACCCACATAATTCAAAGCCATCCCATAATACATCATAATACTCTATTAACCAGTTACTCCTACTTCATTACCGTAAGTTGGCATGTCAGCTGTCCAGTTTATTTTGCTAAGGATAAACTCTGCTCCCCTGGGGACCCTCACCCAGAGGGGCTCGCTTGCAAGGCCTCTTAGCCAGAGGGTCTGAGGCATCTCTGCTCTGCTTAGCTGCCCTTTGTCTGCAGGGCTTGTGGGGAGCCCTCTGGCTCTCGCCAGCAGGTGTTGCAAAGAAGGTTACTTCTTGCGGGAAAAAGGCAAAACTAATCTAGATAAATTCTGCCTGGACAGTGAGATGGGCAGCAAATAAATATGACAAATAAATTGATAAAGTCAATCCATAGTTTACAAACACCTCTGGTTCCTTGTTAATAATTAACTAGTCCTTCTCTCTCGCAGAGCCTCTTCAAAATGCCCAAGTCCCACCCTCTGCCCCCCCCCTCCAGCGACTCCAAAGAGGAGAGCTTCTCCCTGACACCTCATGAAACAGACTCTCTTTTGGGGGGGGCAGGGAAGGCGGGGGGGGGGTGAAGCAGGCACAGAGGCCTCCATTTCCTACTTTATGGAGGAACTTTCCTTCTGAATCCTGTTTTTCCTTCTAGAGGCCTTGACTGAAAAGGTTCTCGCCAGTCACCCGCCCCCCCAAAGAGCTTCCAGGCTGACAAAATAGGCATGTTAAAACTTTAGATGCCACACCCTGTTTTGCCTAATGGCTCCCACGTGATTTAATCATTGTGACTGATTAAAAGAAAGAATTTTACCACAATATCGAAAAAAAAATTCATATTGTGTTTATATATGTTCATCCCATAAAACCCGAACCTCCTCCTGCAATGCAACCACTGCAGTGCCTGAGAATCTGCGACTTTTGTTTGCAGAACCATTCGTCTCGAGCCTTTGTGTTAAACAAAAAGGGGTTTTCACCCAACAAATATTTGTCTGACATAAACTTATGGCACCTCAGAGCCCGAAGCAAAGATATGCAAAAGGAACGACCAATTGCCCCCGCCCTCTGTCTCTCGCACACACACACGATACATGTTCAGACGATGCCACCTTCGTGGCAAGAATCCACCCCTAGGGAAGAGGGCCCGTTTTCCACAGAAAGAAGCAGGCGGCAACGAACGGCTCCAGGAGGCCCCTTGGCACCCCCTGGGCGAAGAGGCGAAGGGCCCCCGGAGTGAGAACCAAAGATGGGAAGGCCTAACTGCCGCTTTCTGAAACTGCAGGCCCTGGGCTGTGGCTGCGTGGCACAAACCGTCCTGAGCAAGGGGACCCTGGGAGGAGCAATGATGATCTCCGTTGGCTTCGCCATGGCCGTCACCTTCGCCGTCTACGTGGCAGGAGGCATTTCCGGTAAGCCCGCATTTGCCACCCATCAGTTTGGGGAAAGGAGGGGTGGGCTGCTGCCTTATTCTTGCAGCCCCTTGCTCAGAAGGCCAGCCCGTCTTTCCCCCTAGGGCTCCAAAGGGTGGGGAGTGGTCCTGCCAGAAGCCTGCACCAGCCCTTGCCAAGAAGAGCAGCCCTCAGAAGTGCTGCTCCCAGCAGGGGGTGGCACCAGACTGGACCCCAGATTGGGGGAGGCAAGGAAGGCAGGCCAAGGATGAAGCGACGCCAGAGGGCATCTGCTAAGGGCGTCAGGGAAGTCCCCAGTGCAGAGGGCAGTTGTGTCTGTGAGCCCCAAAATGTATCGGGGCACAGTGGAAACAGAGGAGGAGCTGGGATCTTTCAAAACGTCTGACCCGCTTGCTTTCTCGCCTTTTGCGAAGAGATGCACAGACGGAGAATGCCAGAGCAGGCGGGGGGAGGGCCCAGCTCCACTAGGGCCGGCTATCAGTTCTCCTGGCCTGGCCCGGCTTTCTCATCAGAGAAAGGAATCTGGCCCTGCAATGGCATCCCTGGGCAGGTGGGCGGGATGCCGGAACCGCTCCCCCCGTGGCCCGGTGCTGCAGATCTAGCCATCCTGAACCAGATTCCTCGGCCGTGACCCCCATCTGCCCAAACTGAGCCACTGGTGATCGGGAGCTATCTCTGCTGATCTCTTATTGATCCTTGTTGATGCACTTCTGAAATAAACCATTAACCTTCGTCCAGGACTTAAAGAAATGATAGAAATAATTGGATTCCATAAATAAATAATCAGGCCTTAAAAGAGGCAATGAAAATGTCACTTGTTGAAGCCGAGAGAGTTTCATATGTCAGATGGTGGACACAAATATTCCGGTCACGCGTCCGCCCCAGCCCAGTGCCCAATGAGATGGCTTCCATTGGGGCAGGTTAGAAATGCGATGATTTATCAGCCATCCCTCAAGCACCATTCCAAAGGGCAATGGGGAAATTGGGTGGTGGGATGTCCTTCACCTTAGACCTCCCCCATGAAGACCAAGCTGTCCAGAGAAGTCCTAGAGAGCCTCCTGCAAGTGCCCACCCACCCCACAGCCTGGGCAGCTGTCAGGGGACAGTCCAGTGTGGGCTCTATGACAAGACCTCCAGGACCGCCTTGCCTGTCCTAGGCTGGGGGCTTAGCTGAGCCCACCTTCCCAGGAATGCTCCTTCCAACCCGACCCAAGGACCATCTCCTTGGCAGCTGATGCGGGCATCCTTGAGAAAGGACCTGAGGGACCAAGAAGGGGGCATCATCCAGCCTCTTTCTCTCCTCCTCGTCTCCTAGGTGGTCACATCAATCCAGCCGTCTCCTTCGCCATGTGCCTGACTGGGAAGATGAAATGGGCCAAATTCCCCATTTATGTCCTGGCACAATGTTTGGGTGCCTTTCTTGGATCTGCTGTGGTCTTTGGCATCAACTATGGTGAGTGGGGGGGGGCAGTCTCCTTTGCCCCAGCTGGGATTTTACACAGGAACCCAAAAATGTTCTTGCAAAATTAGGTGACTTTTCCCCAGACGGGCCAGAATTTGTGGCCACTTTTGTGCACTGTTTGGCCATTGTAGAAACCTCATAGAGGCACTTCCAAGCAGAGAATTTCCTGGCCCCGAAGGCAGCTTCTACCTGAGAAGCCAGTTTCGCTTCCCACACCTGAGCTGGCTTCAGTGCTTGGAAGGCCGTGAGAGGCATCCCGTTTTGGAACCGGAAAGGGAGCTCTGCACGTCTACGCAAGGCGTCCTTCCCTGTTTCTTGCAAAACGCGATCCACGACTTGGCCTTTCTGTGGCCAGGCGCGCTGGGCCTTCCCTCTTCCAAGGCTGCTGCTTCCTCCGCAGATGCTCTCATCTTCTATTCGAATGGCGTCTTTGCCGTCACAGGGACCAACGCCACAGCGCACATTTTTGCAACATATCCTCAGGAATATTTGTCCCTGGCCAATGGCTTCGCAGACCAGGTAAGGAGCAGGTGGGCTGCTTGGGTGGGTGTCCCACTTTTCTTCTTTTGGGAGGGGCTGTAACTGACCTTGAGCCCCAGAAAGGGGCAGGACAGAAACTGGGGCCTTATTAATGCCAATAAAAGGCACATCTGTGGAAAAGGGGGCATCAGGGTGGAGAGGGGCTTCCCATTGTCGCCTGAAGCCGCTCTCCGTCCTGCAGCCTGAGGGCCCCTGCTCCATTGTGTGTGTGTGTGTGTGTGTGAAGCCCTTGCCTTTTTCTGCCAGATGATGTCCACAGCCTTTCTTATCCTGGGGGTCTTTGCCATCTTCGACACGGACAACTTGGGGGTCCCGAAGGGGCTGGAGCCCATCGCCATCGGCCTCCTCATCATACTGCTGACTTCTTCCATGGCCCTGAACAGCGGCTGTGCCATGAACCCTGCCCGAGATCTGGCCCCGCGCCTCTTCACCTACCTGGCGGGGTGGGGGCCTGAAGTCTTCACGTGAGTCCTTTGCCCTGGGCAGGGGGGCGCCTGGACTTTCAGCCATTGCCACTCCTCCTTCCTTAGCCCACCCAGAAGGGCTTCCACAGGGAGTGGGGATTCAGTTAGCCGCGTGTTTCCTCTGCCCCGCGTGGGGCTGGGAGGCTGAGCAGGAGGGTCTTGCTTGCCCGGGGTCCCCCTCACGTGCCTCCGTGGAAGAGCAAGGTTGGCCATGGGCTCCCCCACGTCCGTAGCTGGAACAAACAGGTAGCCGCCCGCTCCCGCTGCCTAGTTCGGCCCCGTTTCGCCGCCTCCCGCAGGGCGCTGGGGGCGCCGCTCTCCGCGGAAGCCGCCGTTGAGCTAGTGCGTCACAAGCCTGCCACCTGGCGGCCAATCCCGGCAGCGGTTTTTCACCGGAGCGAATGCCCGGCGCCTTCCTTGGCTTTGGCGTGCTGTGGCATCGACGCCAGGAGTGGCCTTGGCCCTTCTTTGCCCATCGGCGACCTTTTAGCTCCGCGTGGAGGTTCATTTTCAAATTAAGGGGACTTTGCACACTGAACAGGCTTAATTCTCCTCCTCGGAAGCAATGCAGCTGTTTCAGGAAGGGGAAGCTGAGCGTCTGTCGGCTGCCTCGTCTTTCTTTAAACGATTGTGTGCAATGGGCCCCCTTTCCCCAAGGAAGGTATTTATCCCCATCCACCTTCCAAAGCCCCCGAAACACACTGCGACTCAGCAATGCGGCAATGCCTTTGGTGGGTTCTAAGCAAGACATGTATTTATTTATTTATTTATTTGGATTTATACCCCGCCTCATTTCCTCGGTCAAGGGGAAATGCAGGCTCCAATGGCTAGTGAGGATTAAGTACCCTGAGAGCAACTCTTTAAATTCACGGTAATGAAGTTTGCCTATTTCTTTCTCCCCCCCACAGAGCCGGCAATAACTGGTGGTGGGTCCCCATCGCTGGCCCCATGGTCGGGGCAGCCCTGGGAGCTGCCACCTACATGCTCTTCATTGAGGCCCACCACTTCCCCCTGTCCCCCTGCCAGAAGACGGACACGGACGCTCTCCACGAACATGAACTGACCCACCTGGAGGAGGGGAAGTAGGGCCCAAAGAAGCTCCCAGGCCCCCACCATGCCCCCCCCACACAGCCCAGAGGAAAGCCACTCACAGACGATGGGTGGCAGGAGGTCAGAATTAATAGCCTCTCACCACTTACTTTTAAATCAGAAAATGATTCATTGACATTCTGCCTAACAAAGCTGCAACCTTGGCCCAGGTGTGGGAGGACGCGGGTTTTGGACTCTGCAGTTAAGCCAAGGGGGGAAGACGCCCAAGGCAAAGGAAGGGCAGTTCCCGGGGGGGGGGGATGGGGGGGCTCCGAACAGAAAGAAGCCCTGAGGTGGGCTAGTGGAGAGCACACTTTAGAGGAAATCGTAGTAGAATAATAGGGAGTAGCAATAGTAGCAATTGAATAGTAATGAGTATAAACATTGTCAGAGTATGTTGTAATAGTGATTATCACAGAAACAGTATAGAGAAAGCAATAAAATGGAATACAGGAAGTCCTCATATATCACTTTTATATGTTTGTTTTTATAAAATAAAACTGTTCCCAATCCTTATAGACAAGAGACCTAAAGAAGCCCCCACTCCAGGATCTAGGGCTTCAGTGTCTCTCCTGGGTCAGTGAATTGGGTATAATTTAAGAAAGAAACCTCTCTTGCTTATGCTCATGCATGCACACAAACACACACACACACACACAAACACAGACAACGCAACATTTGACAGGATCTCCAAAGGAACAAATCTGGAACCCCCCCAGTCCAGCCGCCTCTTTCTGGTCAAGACAATGGAGCAGCTTGGACTTCAGCAAAGGTGCTGATTCTGGATTCGAACTGGTTTCTTTGACCGTCTCCAGCCCCAGGGTGGGATTCTACCTTGTTTCAGAGGGACATCCAGAGGGATGGTGAATAAAGGGGATCTTCTCCCAATCACATGGCCAGTGTCTATTTGGGAAGAAATGGTCTCCCTACTGATGCCCACCCCCCTAGGGCATCCAAGGAAGAAGCAAGAGGCATTTGCAAGCAGAGAGAAATGCCCTCCCATGCCTTTGCCCTCCCTTCTGGTGGTCCCGGCTGGTCTCTTGAGGACTCAACAAGCCAAGTTGGCCAGTCAAGGGAGGGTGCCAGTCCATAAAGCCCCCCCTCCAGACCACAGGGAGCCGGGGTCTCTGTCCTCCTGCCCGTGGGTGGACGGGGAGCCTAGCCCTGCACAGCCCAGCAGATCCCCTTGGACGGGGCCCCTGATATCAGAAGTGGGGCCCAGTTCTGTTTGAGAGGTCAAAGGTGTCCCTGGTTAGTCTCCCTTGTTTGCTTTGCCTCGTAGGCAGCAGCGGTCTGCAACAGGAGCGATTGCCCTGAGGCCCCCCCCCACCAAGTGCCCTTTTACTCCTGGGCTCTTCTTCATATCTCCAACTGGTCAAGGGAGCCGGCTCAGTAGCTGTCCAAATGCACGCCCCCTCCTACACAGTTTTAGACGCAAGCAGCACTGGGCGTCCCCAAAGATCAGCAAGAACAGGTGAAGATGGAAGGCATCCTTAAGGGGTGGTCAAGAATCTCGGTGTGTGTGTGTAGACTTCTACAATTCCAATAGCTGAGATCAATAAATGTGGCCTATGCCTCCATCTTCTGGTTCAATGTGATTATTGCATGAAAAACCTGTCAAA
>JANHGC010551158.1:0-13063 GCA_027560395.1 Boaedon fuliginosus | reverse complement strand
CCTGAGCCTGGTGGGATTCGATCTGACAACCTGCTGAACAAGTCAGCAGAGACTGCAGGGCTGCTTTTAACCACTGCGCCACCGAGGCTCTTCCCACCGAGGATGCTGTCTCTGGAGGTCCCCCGTTGCCCCAAAGGTGCTTTTTCAAAAGACAAGTGGGCTGGGGTTTTTTTTTTCCCTCGAGGAAGAAGGAAAAGACATTTCGCTCCTCCTCCAGGAAGCTTCCTTGCTTCTACCCGAACCGAGGAAGCTTCTCGGATGAGAACCAATGCAAGGTCTTCCATTCTACAGGTTGAGTTTAACTTCCACGCACATAAAATACCATTTTGGGGTAAGCGAGGGCCCTTGGCTGGAGTGCTGGGTGTGTCTTCCTGCTGATACGTGAGCAATTTTTTGAAAATAAAAGACTGCCCTGGAGAAGAAAAAATATTTCATGTCAGCTCTGCGGAGGCCTTTTTCTTTTTTTTTTAAGGAAATAAAATATACCCTGGCTGGGGGAACCTTTGGCTTGGAGTCCTGGTGCAATTTGTGGAAATAAAGTCTCAGGCCCAAGGAGCAGCTCTCAACCACCGTTTTCTCCATCTTCTCGAGCAGTTTTAAAGTATGTTGCTGGCCCTCATCATCCTCTTTCTCCAAAATAAAATGTGTGACAATTAAAAAAAACACCAAACTTTGCAGTATAGAAGAACGCTTTACTGTTATCTCCATCTCAGCAAAGTAGAGGGGAGACTCAGGTCTGGTCTGTGGTTGTGGGAGCTAGCAGAAAAACAGAACAGCCGAGATGGAAGGGACCTTGGAGGTCTTCTAGTCCAACCCCCTGATCAAGCAGGAGACCCTATACCATTTCAGACAGGTGGCTGTCCTATCTCTTCTTTAAAACCTTCAGTGATGGAGCATCCACAACTTCTAGTGGCAAACTGTTCCACTGGTTAATTGTCCTCACTGTAAGCAAGTTTCTCATTAATTTTAGGTTGCTTCTCTCCTTGATTAGTTTCCATCCATTGTTTGTTGTTCTGTCCCCTTGTGCTTTGGAAAATAAGGTGACACCCACACTCTTCTTTGTATCTAGAGAAAGTCAGTGGTGTTTTAACATACAGTAGTTCTGATAGAAATTATTGGGTCATTCTGAAAATGCATTTGTCACTTACAAGACATGGAGCCAAAGAAAAGGTATAAAAATGCATAGAGTCAAGAATCACAGGACCAAAATCATACTATAAAATCTAGAGTGTAGCAATAAAATCCTTATATGTGGGATCATTGTGGTAGAACTAGAGAGTGGTGCCATGGCCTAGAGGTGGAGCTCTTGCCTACATGAGGTTGTGAGTTCAATCCTAGGTAGAGGCAGATATTTCTCTCTCTGGGCATGATGAGAATATATCTGCTGAATATAGCTCCTCATTGGCAACAGGAAGGGCGTCTGGCCAGTAAACACTCAGCTCTGTTCAGTTATCCAGACTCCACCCCACAAGGGATTATGGGGTAATTAACAGATGATGATGATGATGATGATGATGATGATGATGATTGTGGTAGAACTAGAGTTGAAGAGGTCATGATACAAATGCCCAGTGATAATGTGTCCTCCTTCCTGGGGAAGGAATTACATTTTTGGTGTTACTCCTAGTTGACCAGATCTCCATCAAAGGAACTCTCTAGTTTCTTAGGATTATGTTTAACAAAGAATCATCAAAGGGATGGTATCTCATGTATAGCTTTCAACCAATTTCCCCAATTTATGGAACTATCTTTTTCTTTCAGACTCTTCAATATTTGAGGAATGTTCAATTCAACAACAGTGCTGGAGATGAAGTCTCCTTCTCAGAAAATGGACTAGCTTCTGCTCGATTTGATCTTCTCAACTGGTTTTTCCTCCCCAATCTATCTTTTGTCTCCATGAATGTTGGAGAGAAAGTTCCTGGGGCTCTCCAAGGACATGATTTCTCCATTAACTCTGATGCCATTGTGTGGGCAACAAAGGTAACCTGGAAGGAAATGTTGTAAGTTCAGGGAATGATTCATTCTCTTCCGGGGTTGCAGAACATCTTTCTAACTTGAAAAATGGTCAATTTAGTCTGAAAATATGTCAGTCATTTGGTGAAAAATGTGCTTTGCATGTAACACATTTGAGGTTCAATTTGTGCCAACCCACAAAGATTTGAGAAACAGAAGAACCTCTACTTAAAAACCAGGATGCAGTTAAAGAATGTGGCAATGACTTCCATAGACCATTCCCATTCAGCTGGATCCTCAGGAATGTTTGACGTAGAAATGCTATAGTTGAATGTCACAAGACATCTTTTGCAAGTTGAGGTCCCAGTTCCAATCTTCAGCATCCATTGGTGGGAAGGGAGTGCTACTGGCCTAAATTCCCCAAGAGCTGCTCCTGGTTTCTGATAGATGGTGGTGAACCATTTAATTTGATGGCATTCTGAACACAGAAATAGGAATATGGAATAGTAATAGGAATGTAGACATGAAATAATTGAACATGCTCATTGCTTAGGTCATCTCAAGCATTTCTGTTTTCTAGAAGGTGCCCTTTGCCAGGTGCGGCATACAGAGGTGCCAGGCAGGAGAGAGGAGAAGAGTTCCAGAGGGCGAGCAGGTTTGCTGCTATCGATGTGACCCTTGTCCAGAAGGGACCATTTCTAATCAGACAGGTAAACCAGAGTTCAAATGTAAATAGTAATAGCACTTAAACTTATAGCCTGCAGTACTGCATTCTAACCACTCTGTCACTATGGCTCAATCTTCCAGGATTAAGGAAGCCATTCAGTAGATCAAAATACTTTTTGTTATTGTTGTCATTTTTAGTAACACTCACATGAATAAAGGATGGTTTGCCCTCATGTACACACCATAAACAGCACAGTGTGTCCTTTCATCACTTGCTTTGTGGGTAGGACGAGAACAGAAAGAGGACAGTCATATCATCTCTGTGGGAGGATCAGTACTCATATTAGGTTCTTCTGAAACTCTTAGAGTGTTTAAGTAAAGCCGTTTTGAGTTCCCCTTGACTGGGGAAGAGAGGTGGGATATAAATATAAATAAATAAATAAATAAATAAATAAATAATGTAAGCACAGCCGTGGTCACATGATTTGTCACTTAGTAACTGCTTCACTTAAAGACCAAGTTGCCAGATCAAGTTGCAGTCACTAAACAAGGATTACTTGTAACTTCATGTAACAATGTATTTAAAGCAAAGCAAGGCTAGGATAGCTCAGATTAAAGAAATTATTAAAAGGCAATGTTTGAAGATATCTGCCTTAGTATGAACTTCCATTCAGCCACATATCCTTAATCCTGAGCATATACAACTATAATTTTAGGGTCTATGGGAAAGTTAGCCTTATATAGCCATTCTGGCTAAAATGTAATCGTATAGCCTTGTTCAAACATATTTAAATTGGTGTATGAGCAGTCCAGAAAAATCTTACTTCTTGCCAATATTGCTCAAACGATGTTGACTTCCAGCCGTAACTTATGTGCTGAGCCAAATGTTGGCAGGAATCCTTTTTGCATCATCCCACTGTATGGATATTTACTTCTTCGCGTTGATCTCCTTGTGCCTTATTTACCACAATTCTTTCTATTGCAGAAACTGACATAGTTGTTGCTATGCAGACATGCCTTAGGAAGCCAGTATCCTATGACCAAAAGGGTTACAGTATCTGGATTTTTATAGGGCAGGTGCCTAGAATTTTAAAGGGGACTCTTATTCTGCACACATCCTGGGAACTATAATTCTGTGAAGAACTAGAGAACGCTTGAGAAAAAAAATGCTTAGCACGTCTTGGTCAAACAATTTTTCTTTGCATTTGGAAGGAAAGATGCTAATAAATTGATCAGAACCTCATATCTTGGTAGTGTAGACATGTTTAGTCAACCCAAGATTGCTTAGCCAATATTCATTTGGAATGTTCTTATGTTCTATTCTAGAGATTGAGGTATGTTTGTTCTACACGGTCTTATATTTCATGTACGGGATATGTTTCTACTCATCCAGTTCAATTTGTTCTGTTCTTCGCGATCAGCGCTTTTACCAAACCATGACAGCATTTCTCAATAGGATAAGATGGGTTCTTTGATACTGATCTTCTGTTATAATAATGCCTCAAGATCCTAGTTACACTAACAACCTGAAGCCACCCATGGCTTTTCAGTGTTCGTATGATGAAAGAAGTTCTTTGATGTACGATATCTGATTCAGGCCTTATTATTTGGATCACATACCTAAGGCTCTGTTTGCAGTAGGAAAATGTTAAAATTCAAGTAAGATATATTTTAAAAATGCATATACATTCATTGTGATCGAAATAGTAAGATAATTAGTTGTAATTAAGCACCAAAGCGCTGGACTTTTACCCCTAGGCTCTTCCTTGTTCGCATTTAAAATACTATTCTGTGGATTTCTTGCTGCTCTTTGACCTTGGTTGTTTGCAGATCTTTCATTTACCCAGTTGGATAACATCATCAGTGAAAGTCAGTGATGTTCTCTAGTTGAGTATCATTGATGTTATATTATAGTTGGGTTGGGTAGTGTTACATAGTTGGATAGTGAATCATCTGTAAGCAAAGAGAGCAGCAGGAACTCCAGATTTGAACCCTGAGCTATAGATATATTGTTTTATTGAAAATGTTCACCAAATGAACTGGTAGAAAACTGTACTGACATTAAAATATGCTGTTCTCTGTGCTGATCCCTATTCTCCGACAGACTCAGTGTCATCTAATTTATTTATTCAATTTCTACAGCTGCTCAACTCAACCAAGTATCTCTAATGGCAGTATCTTTATTTCCCATATGCAGGGCATCTTAAGGAAAAGAATTAATCAATTTTCTTGGCTTTATTCCCTTCTCTTCAAAAATAATCTGGAAAATATTCACCCATCACTCCTCTTAACGTGGATCTAGGGCTGAGAAGACACTTTCTGATGGCTGCTTATACCATTTGATTTGGATCATTTGATTCTAGATTCTAGATTCAAATGACTAACCCATTGAGATTGATGGGTTAGTCCAAATTCAGTCCAGATTTGGAACAACTTTTTCACACGGGGAAATCCAAAGGTAGCCCAAAAAACAAGTATGGGTATTGATGTTGGGCAATACAGTAAGAGACAGTGTGCTTCACTGCACATGTCCACTTTCTGAGCTGGAAAGCTCTTAGTTGGACTGATTCCTGTTTCACACTTGGGTCCCCAAGCCAAGGGTCAGATGAGAGATGTGGTTGGTCCAGGCAGGGAAGTCAATTTTTGAGATCTAGATTCTTCTACTGCCTGAACTGAAATGGCCCTGGAAGACAGACTCCAGGGACTCAAGGGGAGGGGACATGCTAATGAAGTTAATGGAAGGTGGGCCGATCCTGGAGTGTGACCCCAACACAATGGCTGGGGCAGTGCAACTGTGTCCATGACTGCATAAGTGGGAGACAATGGTATGCTAGAACAGCAAAGGATGCCTTAAGGCTCCCTCAAGTAAGAGCTGGGGATCAGATGAAGGCAGTATCATGAAGATAATCAGGAAAAAAAAATCATTGGGGTCATGTTTGTGGCATGATTACATGTAAACATATCACATATGTCTTGGCCCCTAGGCGATAAAAGCAATGTCAATCAATAGTTTGCATTAGTGTTAGTTTAATTAGAATTTCTCTCTGTTTGGAGAATTCTTTTCCTTACTAGAATCTAAGGACCAAGAACAGGGAAAGAGTGTGGCTTTAATAACTTATATGTGAAATGTAATCCTGGCACACTTGAGGAATGGGAATTGTGCTGCACAAAATATTGTTAAATGTTTAGCATCTCTCACTATTAGCCGTGCTGCTTATGGCAGCAAGGAGCATGAACATCTGTACAACCAAAGATTTCTGTTCTCTGGAAGCTTCTGTTTGCTATTGTAGAATTCTATCTGGGTTTGTATGAAAGAACCCCATGCAATGGAAAGGTGACAGGGATGGAATCGTTTTCTCAATTGTCATTCCAGCTCATGAGTTCGGTCTTAGTAAATTCAAAATCGTATCTCAACTACAGAACAGCCTTTCCCGTTTTGGTACCCCATGCTATTTGGGAATTTGGAGAATTGTACTTAGTGCCTATGGATAAGTATCGCATTGAGAAAGCTCTTGTGAATTTAAATGGAAATTGTGATGATTATGAAGCAGCAATCCAGGGAAATGTTCCTTGTCTGTTGTTGGAATTTAGTTTAAAAATCCCAAAATATTTAATTTTTTGTGAAGAGGTAATAGGCAAAACCATCTCTGGCTGAAGTTTCTGGCTTTACAACATAGGGCACCTCTAAAAGATAAATGCACTGAAAGGTGGGGTCTGATTACAAACAATGGCTGCCTCAGAAGTGAGTACTAGAAGGCTCTAGAAAAGCTAGGAAAATAACAGAAGAAGCCAGAGCAACAGTAAGTGAATTTGGATATACACATCTAATACTGCCCACAATGTATCTGGAAATATGTTGGAGGAAAATTTAGCAGTATCAAAGATCACTGGCAACTATGTTCTGCTGAATCTTCTCAGTTCCCGAGGTCATTCCTACATGCAATTAAGTCCTCAAGTAAGCAATAAAGAGGAATGGCAATAGAATTAGGTGCAATAAAAGTCAGAGAACTGAAGTTGTTCAGTTTCTTCCTGCAGGAATAAGGAGGGCACATAAAAGACTGCCTCACAAGGAATGTAACTTTGACAATTATACTGGAAATAAAGTCAGTATTTCCACAAGTAGACAGGAAAAAAAAAACCCCAACAATATTAATAAAGTGATAAAACCTTGGGAGAGAATGGATAGGTGGATATAAATGTCAAAATCTTTTTAAATAACTGGCTAACCGTGCAACCAGGGGCACAGTGGTTAGAAAGCAGCATTGCAGGCTAATTCTGTTGATTGTCAAATGCTAGCAGTTTGAATCTCACCAGCTCAAGGTTGACTCAGCCTTCCATCCTTCCAAGGGCTGGTAAAATGAGGACCCAGATTGTTGGAGGCAGTATGCTACTCTGTAAACCACTTAGAGAGGGCTGTAAAGATTGGTGAAGAGGTATATAAGTCTTACTGCTATTGCTATTGCTATAATTACTGTATAATACCAAGAGTAATGGGAACCTTAGATGCAACCCCAAAACTACTGGAGCACAACTTGAACTCCACTGACATGGACAAATTTGCCATCAGTCAATTGCAAAAGGCACCTTTACTTGGAATAATGTACATCCTGAGATGATACCTCTATCATAATCAAATATTTATTTATTTAATTTATTTATTTAATTCGATTTATACCCCGTCTCATTTCCCCGTATCAACATATGGCTATCCCAGATCCTTGGGAAGGACTCAATCTACAGTATATATATATATATATAGATAACAGCAAAACATGGCAATGGCTAAGAGCAGGAAAATTGAAGAAAGACACAGGCTAGTTTTGGCTGCACAAGACCAAGTCTTAAGAACAAATGCATACAAAGACACAACTGAAAAGACAGCAACAGACAGCAAATCGGCTCTGCAAAGAAGCTGAAGAAACTGGACCATCTATAGTAGTTTGCTGCTGCAAGACAATCTTGCAGACTGACTGCAAACAATGACATGACAAAATAGCAACTAATGGTACATTAGAATATCGGTAAGAAATACCATTCGCCTGCAAGCAAGAACTGGTGGGACCAGTTATAATAATAATCTCATGAGAACGGTGTTCTTACAAATGTTTTCTGTCATCTGGGTTGAATGGTGAAGGTAGCTCCTCCTCCTTAAAGAGCCAGGCTTGGCACAGTGTCTCTCCCTTAATTGCCACTATCAAAATGCATGTACAGTATGCAGATTACAGAAGTTACAGGCCTGGGATGAGCAACATACAGATCAACAGATTTACTTGCAAATAATCTTATATATCTATAAAAGAGAGGTGGGGTGCGGATGGGAGTTTGTATGTGCTCTATACAAACTTTCAGTCCTGCACAAATCTAACTCAAATTTGGCAGTTAGATAGCTAAGCATAGTAAGATCAGCACTGTTGGGGACACCAAAGGGTAGGGGACCATTTTGCCCCCTTTTTGGGGGCGCAAAGAGGATACTATTAATGAACAAGCAGCAACCTTCTACTGAGCGTGTGCAGTTTTGCCTCTCTCTACTGAGCGTGTGCAGTTTTCAAACTGACTGAGGCACCATATTCAAACTGAGGCGCCATGTTTTATACATATAAATCCCAGATTTGTCCCAGTGGTGACAGGCCCAAGACGCACAGAGCAGCCCACCTCGCCAAGTAAGGTCACCTACGATGTTGGAGGGGGCAACAAATGGCTGCAGCCCAGTGCCCCTGTCAAGCCCTGGCTGCCTTTCCTCAGAGCCGGCCTGGCTGGAGCAGAGATGTGGAAGGGGGTGCCGGGAGCTTCAGAAGGCCCGCAAACGCTGTGGCACAAATATACTTCCTAAAAAAAAAACCTGAGCAATCCCGGATAATCAGCTAGTTTTCATATAAAAATGTAGTTCTGTTTTATGAGATCAAAACTTTACAACTAACCCAGTTGAACTCTGGGCTAGTAACTTTTTGAAACACTAGGTGAATCCTGGAACAAAATGATGCTAGGTATGTCCACAAGGAACCTTGTCAGGATGCATAACTCACATATGATTGCAGGGAAGATGCTGTTCTTATGGATACTTGTTTTCATGCATTTTTTACTTGCAAACTTCTAAACTTGCTTGCTAAAAAGTTTTCAAGGTAACATAATAGGACTTTCATTCCCATCCCAAAAGTAGAGGAACACAACCAATTCTCTACTGAGCTATAACATGTGTCATTCTGACAGCTAGCGCTACACAATTTGTGACGAATTAATTAAAAAAAGTGGCAGGTCTGTTGGAAACTCATTTATACAGGAAGGCCCAAGCATCCATATTAAGAATTCTATGCCAGAGATGCAAACCGAATAAAAGTAGACCAAACAAACAAATAACTCCCAAATAACTTCTAGTTGATTTACAGCAGTTCTGCAAAACCAGCTTAAACTGTTTGCTGCCCATGCTAATTAATAGTGGCAAGAAATGATTCTGACTTAAGAAATATCTGTTCGCATTTCAAGCACTGGCATTGATGTTGAGATCTATAGTACTGATTTAAAAACAAAACGAAACATCTCTACAAGTGGCACGGAACAGAACTAAACACAATTCCAATGAATACAATTTCACGGGTGGATTGGTTAACAAACAAATAGCATTATTTTTCATCAGTCCAGCAAACCAGGTCAAAATGTAGAACAGGAGCGAAAGCATGGCCTATGGCCACATGAAATACAGGAGACAGACTCTTTGGGATGAGACTGAGACAGACTCAGGATGAAGACATTTGTTTGTATCTTCCAGTATCTGTAAATGGGTCTTCCTGTGCCAAGGTGTAGGAAGCCCCTCCCCCTCCCCAGATTAAAATATTCTTTATTCTTAATATTAAAAAGAGGCAGGGTAGAATATTTCCCCAAAGGAGAATTGGAGAAAAATCTTAACAAAGGCAGAAAGCAGCCCCAGTCTTCCTGCCATAGGAAACAGCTTTAAACAAAGAAAAGTGATGAGTTTGGCCTTTAGGAATGCAGATTTTTGTATCTATTAAGGAAGACTGGGCCAATCGATTCATAAACAAAACACCTTCAGCCACAGCTCCTACAGCTGATGGGATTAAGAATTTACATTCCCCCACCCAAATTTTAACGACAGGACATGAACTTTAGGGCATGATAGGATTAACCCACCGCCACTGAAATAGTACAAGACACAAGGCTCAGTACGTTGCACAACTCCCTGGAGCATCTCAATCACAAAACCCCAGAACCCTATAAAGATCTATTCACTCAGTCATTTTGTCAGCCACCTCAGAAATATTTATGCTGTCAGTGAAGTTTCTAGAAACCAAATAAACAATTCTTTCCTTGCAGTCAGTCTCTTATTTTATTTCCAGCACCTTTCTCCCAGTTTGGAACCGAACCGGATATTTTTTTCCAACAAAGGCAAACAATATATGGACCATTGAAGGGGTTAACTGAATTATAAGTGGCTTTCAATGATTTGTAATATTCTTATATCTTTATAAGTAACTTTCAGCTTTGAAGTTATCATAGTTTCCAAAGATAAGAAGAACAAATGTTTTTATATTTAGTAGGATGGCACTGTCCATGTCAGGAGCATCTGATTTTATGAAATACTAGTCGATGACCCAGCTTCTCCCGGGTATTCATTTGTCGTACTGCTGTATTAGACAGCAAAATCCTGTAGTCGGGCCCAGCTCTAGATATAGTAGCTCTATGGGCTGCTCTCATGCAGCATTGCATGTCAGAGGGAGCCTCTAGATATAATAGCTCTATGTGTGTCACACTGCTCTCTTGCGCCTCTTATGGAGTACTATGAAGCCGTCAGGATTAATTTTAGGGGACACAGACCCCGCAATGGGTGTTAGGGGTATCTTACCCCCACAGTGTTTGTTCCCAGAGGGTAAGTCTTCTGTGTTCCAAGTTTGGTTGAAATTGGTCGAGCCATTCCAGAGATATACTGGAACATACACACATACCCCCACCCCCACACATCCGATTTTATATATATAGAGAGATTATTTTCTCTGTTTTTATCCTTTTACATTAATACTAAATATTTCCTCTTTCTCAGATCCTTTTGGCCTCTTATTGAAAAGGGTTGAATATGTGTGTGTGTTTGTAGGAGGAATTTTTCTGTCTAAATCATTTTGTGGAGAAAGAATTAAGCATTTTAAATGTCTTTCCATACTGCATACCATTCATAGACATTACACAGCACTTCCAGATAATATTATTTCACACATTCAATCACAGTTTTTAAACACTTCTTGAAGTTTCCTCATATTTTTAAGAATCTGCTTCTGAAAGGGGCTTTTATTTATCTCCCAATGCATGCAATATATCCATATACAGATTTCTGACTGTGAATAGAAAGCTGAGCTGATATTGCAATGACAGAGTTGCTAGCTCAAACCTCTCCTGTAAATTAAGCCGTTTCAGAGAATTGCATATATTTCACAAGACTATAGTCCATGCCTACAGAGAGACATCATCAACATTTATTTGATTAAGGTAACTATTTACATGAATGTGTGCTAGGCCTGACTTATACTGAATGCTGACTATATAGAACAACCCTCGGTTACGTAAGCTGTCTGCGTGTTTCTGACCATGTTGAAATGTACTTTAGATGTGTTCTGGATTAGGATCTCTGACTCACTCAAATATCACCAAATGGTGAGATAGTCAGAAAGCTTTCGGATGCTTCTGCCTTGTTAAATGTTGCTTTACAACTGCTTGGAAGAAGAATGGGGGGTTTCCTGTATTTGTGTGGAGTG
Organism: Boaedon fuliginosus; assembly: GCA_027560395.1. Lineage (NCBI taxonomy): Eukaryota > Metazoa > Chordata > Lepidosauria > Squamata > Lamprophiidae > Boaedon > Boaedon fuliginosus. Next base: position 1,688 of record JANHGC010551158.1, on the reverse strand, counting down.
TGTGTGTACACACACATATACACAATCACCTGTGGGCTTTGACTTGATTTACAACATGATTTTGTGCACCGAGCAGGCTTTTTTTAAAACTAAAAGCCATTCATGCAAGTCAAAATGCTTGGCATTTTATTGACGCAATGTGCAAATAATATTGACAAATCCAGAACAACTTTCAAGCAGGTTTCTCACCTCATGGTTAATATGCAAATTCTTAACCTTGGAGACAATGGCAATAATACACTCATGACTTTTTCCACATATTTGTCTTGCATAATAGCTGTTGTAATATTCTGTTTCCTTGACTCCATTGCTGACTTCATCAATTCACGCCCTAATGGAAAAGTTTCTACTGAATGGAGACTTTTGTGCAGCTGGCAGTTCTGTAGGCTGCAGGCATCTTTATAGAAAATAAAAATAACAGCTTGTGATAAGTATAGCGGACTCAAGACATTGACAATGTCCTGTGATTGTTGTAATCTTTTCAGTGGTTTGCATGTAAATGGATGAAACAGAGATATTTTATTCTGGAAAAGCATTATCCAGTGCTTCCGTTTCCATGAGATTAATTAATCTGGAGGAAACTCTTAAAGCAGTGATGGCTAACCTTTTTTTCGTTGCGTGCCAAAAATGCGTGCATGCGATCCTGCGTGCCCGCACCCATAATGCAATGCATGCCTGCTCCCCGTTGCACATGCGTGCATGACCTCCATGCTTCCTCTACTTCCGCACATGCATGTGTGCCCCTGCCCCCACACATGCACATGCCGGTGGGGCCCCAAAAATAGCTGAGGTGTGGCAGAGACAAAAATCAGCTGATCCACATAGATCAGCTGACCTTTAAATGCTGAACCATTAGTTAAATTTAGCTCCTGGTTTGGGCAAGCCGGTTGTTAAATTTAGCTACTGATTTGCCAAAACTGGCAGCTAAATTTAACAAATGGTTCGGCTTTTGAAGCTCAGCTGATCGATGCAGCAGCGCTGATCAGCTGTTTTTCGGCTCTGCCACACCTCAACTGTTTTTTGGACCTAGAAAACCCACCCCTGGGGGTCACGTGTGCATGGGCAGGGGAGACCGGGGTCACGCATGCATGATGCAGCTTGATCATACAGACTGTGAATTTCATGCATGTTTGGTTCAGCCAGCTGTATTGCTTCTGCTGTGAAGCATCCAATTTAGAACACAGAGGACATAGAATAATAGAGTTGGAAGGCTTAATGACTTTTGGCAGAATGCCTAGGCTTTCAGTTAGCATGAGCGGCTGCTTTTAGTTTCTCTTTCAGCTGCTGTGTTTGCTTTGGGGTTGACTTTTTTGAAAAAAATGGGAATGCTTGTTTTAAGTTTTTCTGCATTGTTTTAGTGGTTCTTGGCACTGTTCTTTTGGGGTGTACTTCCTTCACTCTTTTTGAAAGTCTAGTAATGGAGCATCCACAACTTCTGAAGACAAGCTATTCCATTGGTTGATTGGTCTCAGCCTTAGGAAATTTCTCCTTAGTCCTAGGTTGCTTCTCTCTTTGGTTAATTTCTATCCATTGTTTCTTGTGCCTTTTGGTGCTTTGGAAAAGAGATTGACTCCCTCATTTTTGTAGGAGTCCCTCAGATTTCCTGACAGATAGAACAATTAATCAGTGGAACAACCTGCCTCCAGAAGTTGTAAATGCTCCAACACTGGAAGTTTTTAAGAAGAGAT
>JANHGC010549939.1:0-13071 GCA_027560395.1 Boaedon fuliginosus | reverse complement strand
GGGTTGCGCTCCACTGGAAGGAATATCATCCCTGGCTCAGTTCACCTGCCCGCTACAGAAGCCCCAGCTCAGCAAGGTGCATTGTGAGGCTGCACGTGCACTCTGCGATTGCACAGCCAATTACAACATGCCACCTGCGAGACAATTGGGGGGAGTGGATTCGGCGGCACATGGCTGGGTGGCCAGTTTTAATTGTCTGCGCGATCATGGAGTGCACGTGCAGCCTCACAATGCACCTTGCTGAGCCGGGGCTTCTGGAGTGGGCAGGTGAACTGAGTCAGGGATGATATTCCCTCTGGTGGAGCGCAACCCTGTAATTATGAGAACTGTAATTATGCGAGGGGGTCAGGAGGGGAGGGCGAAGGTGGCTGGTGCTTGTGTATGAGCCAGGGCAGCAATGGCGGACAGAAACCCTAACCCTTTCAGAATCCGGCCTGTTGTTGCACACTGGCTGGCCCCGCCCCTTTCCTCCCACCCCTCCCCTCCCTGCCATGATTTTATCCACTCACTTCTCATTGCTTCGCCAGCCACAACCATCTTTGCCCACCCGCTGAGCCACCTGCCTTCCCTCACGGTAAGTCGCTAGCAGCTGCCAACCCTAGTTAACAGCCAACCTGCTGCCCGCCTCCTTTCCCAGAGAACAGATCGGAGAGTGATTTCTTATCTCTCCACTCTGTGAGAAAGAGGCAGGCAGAGATCATGGTGATGGACCAAGATGGCAGCTGGCCAAGTGCAGCAGCCCCTGTCCTACTGCCGCCACCCGCCACCATTAAAATGCCACTGGGTGCGCCTGCCTCACAACAGAGGTGCCCGGCCTCTGGAAATGCCCCCGGGGCCGGGCACCTCCGTTGCAAGTCCGGAGAGCTTTTAAAATGCAGCCGGGCGCTCCCGTCTCGCAATGGAGGCATCCGGCTTCCGGAGACATTTTAAAACACCTCCAGAGGTCAGGCACCTCCGTTGCAAGTCCAGAAACATTTAAAATGCCTCTGGGTGCTCCTGCCTCGCAACAGAGGTGCCCGGCCTCCGGAGACGCTCCATGGGCTGAGCACCTCCATTGTGAGTCTGGAGAGGTTTTAAAATGCTGCCAGGTGCTCCCGCCTCACAAGGGAAGCTCCTGGCCTCTGGAGGCGTTTTAAAATTTAAAACATCTCTGGAGGCTGGGCGCTTCCAGCAACACCCCCCCCTGCTGCTGTAGGCCGCACACTGGCCCAAGCACCCTACCCCCAACCCCAAAGATGCAAAGCTCGCTCCAGGAAAGAGCTGAGGAGCCCTGGCCTTTGCCTCCTCAGCTGTTTCCCAGAGGTAGCTTCGCTTTAGCGCCGGAGCTTTAAGAGCTTCACGACATTGGGGTGCGGGGACTCAAAAGTGCTCAGGAGCAGCTTTTGAAAGATCCCGCTGCCTGGGGTGAAGGAAGGCTGCTCTTATTAATGCCGGTATTAATGCCGGTGCTTCATCTTCCTTTCCTGAACCTTGTTGTAGCCACTTAATTTATACTAGTCCTATAATCAGTTTAGTGTATTGATTCTTATCTCTGTATTAGAGCTGTGTTGAAGCAATGGTAAGAATGAACTATTGCAGGTTATTTCTGCTGATTGCTGACTGCAAGCAGTTCAGCAGTTCAAGTCTCGGCGGCTCAAGGTTGACTCAGCCTTCCATCCTTCTGAAGTTGGTAAAACGAGGACCCAGATTGTTGGGGGCAATATGCTGACCTTTTAAACTGCTTACAGAGAGCTGTATGCTTAATAGAATAACAAAGTTGGAAGGGACCTTGGAGGTTTTCTAGTCCAACCCCTTGCTTAGGCAGGAAATCCTATACCCATGATGGCAAACTTATGGCACGTGTGCCCAAAGTGGCATGTGGAGCCATGTTGCCCAGCATGCAAGCCATCACCCAGCTCAGCTCCACTGTGCAGGTACGCGTGCCTCCTGCCAACTGGCTGATTTTCGGGCCCCTGCCACGCATGCGTGGGGCAGGGGAAGTGCAGGGGGTCATGGCACATGTGCAGCAAAGGCCCGAAAATCAGCTGGCCAGCAGGAGTCGCATGCATGGGGAGAGCACGATGGAGGACATATGTGCATGCGCAGGGGGCAGGGGGAGCATGGGGGGTTGCATGCACATGCACAGGGGGCAGGAGAAGCACAAGGAAGGTCACACATGCATGCATGGCAGAGGCCCAAAATTCAGCTGGCTGGCAGGAGGCGCATGTGCATATGTGGGGGAGTGCAGGGGAAGCTGCGTGTGCATGTGGTGGGGGAGCACAGGAGGGTCATGTGCACATGTATGTGGGGGTGCATGCATGTGTGCGTGCAGAGGGGAGATGCAGGGGCACATGGCCATGAGCGCATATGCAAGCATTTTAGGCACACAACCTCCAAAAGGTTCACCACCACTGTCCTATACCATTTCAGACAAATGGTTATCCAATCTCTTCTTAAAAACTTCCAGTGTTGGAGCATTTACAATTTTTGGAGGCAAGTTGTTCCACTGACTAAATTTTCTGTCAGGAAATTTCTCCTTAGTTCCAAGTTGCTTCTCTCCTTGATTAGATTCCAACCATTGCCTCTTGTCCTGCCCTCAATGCTTTGGAGAATAGCTTGACTCCCTCTTCTTTGCAGCAGCCCCCGAGATATTGGAACATTGCTATCATGTCACCCCTACTCCTTCTTTTCATCAAACTAGACATACCCAATTCCTGCAACTGTTCTTTACATGTTTTAGCCTCCAATCTCCTAATCACATTCTTTGCTTTTCTCTGCACTCATTCTAGAGTCTGTAAAGCAATGCAAAGTGATATACAAGTCTAAGTGCTATTGCTATTAGCCTATTAACTGCTTTAGCTGCTTAAAATCTCTAAATTATTAATAATGTTGAAAAGTCTTCTGCATTGCTGGCCTAACATATTTTAGTAATCTCGATTGATTGGTTATTAATTTTAATTCCATTTTTTTACGTTCAAAATGTGTAATGCATACTATATATTAGTGCTAGTAAGGGTCCAGTTTATTGGTTCATCTATAGAGTTGAAGTCATTGTCCTTTTCAGCAACAACTTTCAAATCTGCAAGGAGGGTGGTGCTACTCAGGTCTTGTCTGACCAGTATGATTTTGACAGAATTGTGAGTCACTGTATAAACCATGAGTGTTTCATGATTATCACTGATTAGGATAATCAATTGGGATTTGGAGATAAATTGAATTATGTACAATATTTCAAGAATGTCTTTCAATGACTTTCAGACACAGAGGAGCCCATACAATCATTTGTAAAGCCAGATAATTTTAATAAGAATAATTGTTTGAAAGCATTCAAAGCAATAAGAGTTTTTCTCATGTTTTTTAAAGCTTCCATATAATCCAGATTCTATCAGGCATTCATGCAGAAGAGGATGGTTTTTCCATGTCCTGATCAGCAGCCTCTCCCTTAGCTGTTGGAAAAATGGTTGGAAATAATTTAAAATATATTGATATGATGCAATCTTTCTTTCTTTTTATTGCAGATATGCTGTACCTACAAAATATCACACAGTGCAACCTTTTTACATTGTTTCTATGAATGGATCTAAAAACTCCTAATCCATCAGGGTTGGTTTAAGAAGTCCCCTTATTCCTTTTTCTGCAGCATCAAGGGAGTGGAGGGATATTCAGTCCCAAGTCTAGTCAGCATGGGAATATTGTCACCCTGTTAAGAGTTACCCAAAGCCACACTTGTGACATCCCAGCAAAAGAGGCACCCACTCATTCAGTGAAGTTATCTAAATTGAAAAGGTCTTTGTAAGTTCAATGTCTGATGCAACAGGATTTAAATTTGCATGGAAGGCAATGCTCATCTAGTGGACACACAAAGGCATGCTTAGTGTAGTCCGATAGATGCTTCTGTTACATGGATTTTGCAGAGGCTAACTGAAGAAAGTTGAGCTTATTTTAGCCACTTTCTTGGTGAATTTGACACTGAACAGGTTTATGTTTCTGAAGAGAATGCGCACGGACATATAACATGGAAAAAATTGTCTGATCCAAATTATGAGACAAAATAAAATAAATGCTATGAATATTTCAGTTTCTACATCTTACGATTTGCAGCAAGGCTGGTTGACGTGACAAAGTCCTATCTTCTTTTCAGAGGCAGCACATGACTTTCTGCAAATGCCTTTGCTTTTAATGCATGCTCTCGAATCCATTATCGTCTCTGCTTCCCCTGGAGAAGGAGGAGAAAGAGAAGCTAATCATACCTTTTTCAAAATTTGTAGATCTGAATTCTTAGGAAAAGTGTAGTTACTAAAATGTATTGTTTTAGGAAGAACACTTATTTTTATTTATTTATTTTTTTAGATTTATACCCCGCCTCTCTTCCCCGATCAAGGGGATCTGGAGGTGGCTTACAACAATTAAAATTACAATAAAAACAAGCATTAAAACCATGATACTATAAATTAAAATATTTTACAACGCACATACACCAATCAATAATCATTCTTTCAAGACTTATAGAAAAGAGCTCCTTAGTATAAAATAAAAAATAGAACATATAATTTTTCCAGACAATATTTTAACTAGAAACTTAGATTCTTTACATGAAGTTTAAGAAGTTTGGTTATTTATTTACTTTCTGTTTTAAAACATTTAAGTATTGCTTCCCAATCTTCAAAAAGTATACAGAAAACTTCCAAGAATATAGTAAATTAAAGCAGTTTGTAAAACCAACCCTAGGGTATTGAATAAAGCATGCAAAATAAAGTATCTGATTTCTAATTTAGTTTGGTAGGTCTCTTTGGATTAAATAAATGTTTATTTCTGAAGTGCCTGTTGCTTCAACATGAATGATAGTATAAAAGTTTCATCAGAATTGACTTACCCAGATCAGAAAGAATCACAAAGGTGAGGAAAAAGAGGATACACCAAGCCTTCATGGTTATGGCAAGTTCAAGGCAGCTGATTAACTCTTCTCTAGTCCAGTCATCAAAAGAAACCTAGAAGGTATGTTGCATTCCATCTTTTAAATACATCAGGGGATGTACGCTTCATTACAAATGCAAATGTCAATGACAGCAAGATACAGGAACAATTGGATTGGTTGTTTCTTTCTCTGTATCTTTATGTTAATTGGAAGAGGTAGTATTTTCCTTAAATGGCCAGTCTCCATGACTGGAGATGCTTATTGGCTTATTTCTGCTGTTAAAAAAAATGTGGTTTAATAGCCAAATAAAACTTTTACCCAATAATATCCATAAACCAGCTGTTAGTTATCCTGGATAAAGATTGTCTGATTACATTTCTGACCAGGATACCTATCATGACCAGGATATTTCCAAATTGGATTATGGTATCCATTGTAAGAGAGTTTCCATTGAAGAGTATTTCCATTCTTTAGTTTATTAATAAGATCTCTGGAAAACCGAATGTTGAAACTGACTGCAGTATAAAGGGGAAAGAAATCAAGACTTTTATCACATTGGCTTCTTTTTCATTGATGTGCATAAAATACTGGTGCTTCATTTCAAAGTCTTAAACAATTATTTTTTAAATACAGCCAGAATTGCTCACAGCTGTGTTTATCAATTACTCTAACTGTTGTCTTGTATGTGGTATCCTAGGCAAATGGAGAGAAAATTAATTTGACCAGCTCTCATCTGTTACTTTTTGGTTCTAAAACCACCATGAACCTTCCCTTCCCTCTTTTACATGAGGAACTTGGCTTCATTAATTCTTTTTCATTATGGGAGGTGAAAGATAGTAGGATGGTTTGTGTTGTTCCAAAGATGTCTCTTTCCTTGGCACTGTAGAATACCTCATTCCTGTCCATGTCTCTGCAGCTTTTATTAAACATGACCCCTTCTTCTCTACGCCATTTCAATACCGAGAACCACATATAAGAATGGTTTATGTTACTGAAATGGGGATCTTTATTAACGATAATGGTGAAAAGATATGTATTGGCATTCACCTTTGCCAGTACATATGTTTTCCCATTATCATTCATAAGGTTGTTTAATGTAAAACGGAAATCATTTCATGATGTCTTTGTTGCTTGCTGCCCATGAGATCTATTCACTTTTATATATTTGGAAAACATAAGAGAAAAATAACTGTATTATATAAAAGCATGGGAGGATGATGAGCAATTTAGTTTATTTACATTTTGCATAGAATGATATCTGATGCTCCAGGACTTATTTATTTATTTAATTATTTATTACATTTTTATGGTGCCCAATTCCTGAAGGACTCTGGGTGACTTACAACATGGATAGCAATAGTTCTTAGATGTTATATACTGTTTATCATAGCTTTACAACACTCCCCAAGCAGTTACAGAATCAGCATATTGCCCCCAAACAATCTGAGTCCTCATTTTATCAACTTTTAGAAGGATGGAAGGATGAGTCACCTTGAGCCTGGTGAAATTTGAAAGGAAATGGTGCAAGCAGGGATGGTCTTTTGAGATTTACTTATTTATTACACTTTTATGCCATCCAACTCCCGAAGGACTCTGGGTGGCTTACAACATAGATAGCAATAGCACTCAGATTTTTTTTAATATACTGCTTATCAGAGCTTTACAACACTCCCCAAGCAGGTACAGAGTCAGCCTATTGCCCCCAACAATCTGGGTCCTCATTTTACTGACCTTTTAGAAGGATGGAAGGCTGAGTCAAACTTGAGCCTTGATTTCCATTCAAGGGCATTCATGGGGGAGAAGAAGAGGTGGGAATTTGATGAAACATGCATTACTCATCTGCAATACAAACTTATAGAATAAGGAAGCTTCTGACATGATATAGATTTTGTTGATTTGCTGAAAACCTGTACCTACTTGTAGTACCTTAATATGGGAGATTGTAAGGATGTATTTTGTCCTCTGCCACTGTGAGGATATACAAACTGGGTCCCTGTCTTCCCTGCTTATACTCTGTATTTAAGTATAGTAGAGAACTGAAAATGATTACAGGTCATCCTGAGGAAAAACTGGGAGGAACTGGAGTAGACACACTGTGACATTCTCCCAAGTATACTGTCTATATTGGTTTCATACTTTCAGGTATAAAATGAGGATATGATCAAGAAACAGTGCCTATTCTCTCCACTCCATGCCAGGACTCTACAGTCACTAGGCCTTTGCAAAAATCCAGGGAACTTTTGTTTCTTGGCCTCTTTGTGCTTCAGGTCTTCAGTGCATTTGCAGAGAAAGGAGGCTCCAAGATCACTGTTCTCTGCAAATTGAGGCCTGGAGCAAAAGGCTTTGCAAATGGAGGGAAGGCCTGAAGCACCAAAACCTTCCCTCCATTTGCAAAGACTTTTGCTATATTTGCAAAAACTCTTTGCCAATGAGAATGGAGGACAAGAGGAGTGTGCCCTTCCCTCCAGGCCTCAGTTCTCCTTTGGCAAAGGACTCCTCAAGCCCTTTGCCAACGACAACATAGTTCCCATTCCTTTTGGCCTCTATTCTTGTCAGCAAAGTCCTCCTTGCCAACAAGAATGAAGGCCAGGACGGCCATGTGCATACCTCCAGGCCTCCATTCTCTTTAGCAAAGGTCTCCTCAGGCCCTTTGCTGACAAGAACAGAGGCTGGGAGGGATGAACGCGGCCATCTGGGCTTTTATTCTTATCACAAAGGACCTGAAGAGGACTTTGCTGAAGAAAATGGAGGCCCCTCTCCCCATTCCATGCACAAAACACACTCCCCACCCTGCTCCTCTCAAATCCTAATCTATCATAGGCTGTTGCTATAAGACCATTCTTTCCTAATAATTTCAAGTTAAGTAATGGAATTACATTGGAAATTGGTGAACCATTGAAAACTGCTGGATAATATTGATTACTAAGTTCCTTAAATAGATATTATTCATTAAGATACTGGAAACATTTTCTGGGACACAATTACTCAACAGCAGTTTAACAAGCACAGTTGCTTCCTTTTTGATGAGTACTCTTCAAAATAATTGTGTTTTTCCTTAAACCCATCAACAGCTTAGCTTTTAAAATAGACAAACAATTGATTTGTTTGCTTTAAGGATTCAGAGATTGTTCCAGATGTACTCATCCACAGAAATGTTTAGAAAGGAAGAAAGGTTGAAATTAGCAATTTTCTGTTTCCCCTTCCCTTCTTCAAAAGGCCAACGGGTTTGCTGAGTGCTGTGTGTGAAGGGGCACAGGGGTCCAGCTATTGCTTTGCATTTGCTTTTTATTTTAAGGAGTAGGATGATTGGTGGGTTTCTGTTGTCCCAAGAACATCTCTTTTAGCATATAATCTCTAGATATGCTAAAGAAGGCTTCTAATGCCGACTCACCACCATTCCAGTCACTGATTTAGCAGACAACTGTGGTCTACAGTTCCAGAAAAATACCAGTAAATCTATTTATAACATAGATAGGCTGCTCTTGGTTGCCCCTCACTGATATCAAGGTCCTCATAAATTTCATGCAGAAATTAAGGTTTGGTGCATTTCCAAATTGCCTCTTGGGGATATTGCTCATATTTGTGGCAAGTTGGACAACAGCACATAAATACAATATATGGGAAAGAGAAGCGTGAAAGGTGTGCAATTTATTTTATTTCCTTATACTCTAGAATGGTTAGGACTGAAATCCTGTTTTTGTTCAGGGTTAGGAACATATTTTATTTGGAGTAAAATAGTTATACTTTCTTATACTCTTCTATTGGTCCGCTAGAGGAAGAGCTCTTACTAATTCAAGTTTTCTGTATCTTACCAGTTTTCTGCATGTTGAGTGCTAAGTGTAGCATAGTTGGTGATATATTTCCCTCAGAAACTTTTCCCCCCAAGAATGTGAAACTTTATCAGAAAACATATCCTAGTCATGTTGGCTGTAGCTAATAATTGCAGCAGTATCCAAAAATCTTATAATCTCCTCAGTGATCTGTTTGTCTAATAGCCCATCCAAACTGGTTCAGCATAAAAGCTAAATGGAGCAAGTAGGTACACAGACTTCTGAACATAAGTAGTTAAGAGAAGAGTCATTGTTCCACCCATTCCACAGCTCAAATATCTCAAAACATTCATTTGGTCCCATGTGAAATTGTCTTCCGGAATAGAGCAGCCCTTCATCCCATTCTCCAGTATAAATTACGAGTCACTGAACAATTAAGGGGAAGACAAATAGCTGAAAGGCAATGATTTTTGAATGAAGTAAAAGTAAATGGTGTGCACTAGTCTGAAAACAATGGGAACATTGGGCATGGGATCACTGTCTTCTCAGGCAAATAAGATCTGAAAGGCAATATGTTGCCTAGTGAAGGAAAGAAAGTGCTACAATCACATGGTACTTTCTATGATTTTCTAAATGAGGCAGTGCAATATTTGTTGACAATCATGTACATAGTATCTGCAGCTAAAGAAGGAATTGGTCTAAGTTGCCTTTGACCTTGCCAATGTCAAGGCTTTCCAACTTTGCTGATTCAAAGATCAGGGCCCACCGACCCAAAATGGTCATAGGAATCATCAGTCACAGAGTCAAATGAAAAGAGGAATGAACTTATATGCATGGTTACTTTGTCAGCATTCCAATGAAATCTTTCATTTTCAATCAGCAATCAGAAACAATGTACATCCAAACAAAAGTTTATTAAAAAATCATGTTGGCACAAACTGGAGAAACCCAAATCTAAAATTCTGGGTTTCACTTTTCACAATCAAAATCAAGATCCCTTCTCCTTCACCACAAGTCCATCACATGGTCCAATCTACTTTCATTCCTTTGGCGCCATTTCTCCTTCTCCCCCCTCACAGGTGCAAGCTAAGGATGACTAAATTGACATTTCCAAGAATGTTGTTATATCTATTTCTCTACTCACCAACAATACACCTCTCCCATTTTCCCAGGCTCTAATGTGGCAGGCTAGAAGCTATTGAAACCTCAAAACATGGCTTCTGAATTCTGACAGGCTTCCCCCTCTATGAAAAGAAGACGTCCTGGAAAAACACAAAATAACATACACAACATAGGGGTTAATACCATGCTCAATTAACCCCCTCTCCTCCATCCACTCTGTTAATGAAATGAATGAAGGGGGTTCAATTGAAAGTTCTTGCATTGGGACAAACTCTATTCCACTTGTAATCTTAAAAGGTGTTTGCCCCATGCTACTGTGCACTGCATTATTGTACGCTACTTCTGCAAATGGCAACAACTCCACCCAGTTCTGCTGATGGTAATCCACATAACATCTAATGTATTGTTCCACCATGGTGTTGTGCCATTCTGCCAATCCACTAGTGGCCAGACGGAACCCAGAGCCAAGTCCTTGGGATGATCCAATTGATTTTAAAAACTGTCCCCAAAATTTAGCCATAAATTGCCCCCTCCCATCAGAAATTATTCTTTCTGGAATACCATGTAGTCTATAAATGTTTTTCACAAATAACTTCACCATTTTTTTTGGCACTAGGTAGTCCAGAGCAAGCAAGAAAATGAGCTTGCTTTGAAAATAAGTCTATCACAGTTCATATTGCTGTGTTACCCCCACTTTCTGGGAGTTCCACAATAAAGTCCATGTCTATTTCTTCCCACAGTCTGGTAGGTTCCAATTGTTGAAGTAACCCAGGTGATTTTCCTGGGCGTATTTTCCTCATGGCACAGATGGAACAACTCTTTAGGTATTCCTCTAGGTCATTTTTCATCTTAGGCCACCAAAATTGCCTCCTCACCAAAAGAAGAGTTTTCAGAAACTCCAAATGCCCACCCAACTGAGAGTCATGGCTTTTGCATAAAATCATGTCTCAGGGCATCAGGCACATATAGTTTGGATCCCTTCCAAGCCAGTCCACCTCTTAATGTCAAATCCCTTCTGTTCTCTGCAAACCACAGATCAGTTTGCAGTGTCCTCAGTTAGTCTGCCTCCAATCAGATCTGTATTTTGGTTGGACTGGGTCCTGGTGGTGACTCAGGCTGCTAGTTGGGATTCTGGAACTATCACATGCACCATTTCCTCTCATCTGCTGTCAAACTGAGGTTTTCTTGACAGTGCATTTGCACTGCACTTTTCCTCCTGGGATGTATTTTAATTCAGACTTGAAAAGTTTGAAATATTGGGCCCACTGAATTTGTTTAGGTGAAAGTCTTCTTGGTGTCTTTAGAGTCTCTAGATTTTTGTGATCAGTCCAAACTTCAAACGCTCTTTAGCCGCTTCCAGGAAGTGTCTCCAAGAGAGAAGTGCCCAGCGAAATGCAAACACTTCCTTTTCCCAGACTGCCCATGTCCTTTCTGCCTCAGTCAATTTTTTGGAGATGTAGCCACATGTCAGTGGCTGTCCTTGAGAGTTTTTCTGAAAGAGTACCACTGTCACTGCCACTACATCACTGGCATCTGCCTGTATTATGAAGGCGCTGCCTCGAGTTCCCCCTTGGGGTGAAGAGAGGCGGGGTATAAATTTAATAAATAAATAAATAATAAAGGCTTGTCTGGCTCAGGATGCTGGAGAAAGGTTCTTCAGCAAAAAGCCCTTTTAATTTCTCAAATGCTTTTTTGACAGTCCATAGTCCAAGCCACAGGCTGAGATGGTTTGGGTTTTAAAGGGGAAGTCCCCATTTTTAGTACTTCAGTTAAGGGAAGCACCACCTCTGCAAATGCAGGAATAAATTGCCTGTAAAATTTTGCAAATCCCAAGAAACTTTGTAACTGTTTGTGTGGTGTTTGCCAATCTAAGCCTGCTTTTACTTTCCCTGTCTCCATCTCTATGCTTCCACTCAATACTTTGTATCCTAAGTAGTCTTTGTGGAATTCACATTTTGAAAGTTTTGCATACAGTTTGGCTGCTAATATTTTTTTTTCAAGACTTGCCACACCAATTTCATGTGTTCGTCCATATTCTCACTGTATATAAGGATATCATCAAGCTAAACCAAAACTCCTTTATACAAATGGTCATGTAAAGTTTTCTTTATCAAATGCATAAACACAGCGGGGGGCCCTTGCAGTCCAAATGGCACAATTTTGAATTGGAAACTCCCTAAGGGTCAGTTGAAGGCTGTCTTTCATCCATCTTCTTTTTTTATGTGTACTCTGTAATATGCTTCTCTCAAATCAAGTTAGGTGAAAAATTTGTTTTTAACTTTGTTTGACATTCACACAGATACACTGTTTGGGCAGCCCCATCAAGTAGAAGTCAATGCCACATGACTCCAAAGCTCTGTCTTTCTCTACCCAAGATTTTCAAAGAAACCCAAAGAAATTGTAATATTTTGTGGAAGGTACAATAGCCCCAGAAAGATACATTTATTTGGGGGAAAGTAACCTGTTTTTCCTATAGTCATGTATGCCTCCTGTCCCAAAGACCTTACTTCTTCACTGAGGATAACATGGGAACAATGCAATTTGGTTCTGAATTGACTTGCATAAAGATTGTGTAAAGAATGTGCAATCGTCAAAAGCATTTAAATAATAATAATCTTGAGCCTGAATGGGAAGGATTTGGCTAGATTCACATGATATACCATGCAAAAATTATGGATTGCATTATTTTATTGTGTTTACTGATGAAGAAAGAAAGAAAGATTTATATTTTTCTTGGAAATGTATATCTTTCTGTACCCTATTTAATAAGCTTGTAATGAACCAGAAAATTGTTGATTAAATACTTTAATCAAGCAGATATTTTAATAAAAACAAAAAATATATTGCAACATACTGTTTTCCACTGTTCATAGAACTTAGAACATAAAACATGGAATCATAGGGCTGGAAGGGACCTCAGAGGTCTTCTAGTCTAGTCTAGTCTAGTCTAGTCTAGTCTAGTCTAGTCTAGTCTAGTCTAGGCTGGAGAACTTATACCATCACAATCAAATGGTTGCCCAATCTATTTTGAAAACTTCCAGTGATGGAGCCAAAATTCCAGGAGACAAACTATTCAATTGATTAATTTTTTCTCTTTGTCAGAAAATTTATCCACCTTCTAGGTTGAATTCCTCTTTAACAAGCTTCCACCCATTATCCCAAAACTGCTTTTTTCAAGAGGCAAATAGACTTCGGGTTTTTTGTTTTTGTTTTTTTGTCTTTGAAGACATTTTGCTTCCCCTTCAAGAAGCTTGAAGCTTCTTGAATGAGAAGCAAAATGTCTTC
>JANHGC010544107.1:0-13100 GCA_027560395.1 Boaedon fuliginosus | reverse complement strand
CATCCAAGGCATATCAATTCCAGGCCTAACGACAAAGCCAGGTCTTTGTAGCTTTACGGAAGGCCAGTAAGATAGGGATGGTCCTGATCTCTACAGGGAGCTGGTTCCAGAGGATCGGCGCTACCACAGAGAAGGCTTTGGCGCGGGGACCACCCAGCCGACATTGTTTGGCTGATGGGACCCGTAGCAAGCCAACTCTGTGGGACCTAACTGGGTGCTGGGAGGCATGCGGTAGCAGAAGGCGGTCTCGAAGGTACCCCGCTCCTAAGCCATGTAGGGCTTTAAGTAGCACCTTGAATTGCATCCGGAAGACTACTGGAAGCCAATGTAGCTCATGGAGGATTGGTGTTATACGGGTGCAATATTGAAATGAAATTAATTAGAATAGGAATCTGATGTCAAAAAGAGCTTTGGGAAAAAAATTACTCTTTGAATAATCTGTTATTTATTGGCTTAATTCAGCCACAATGGATTTCCTTCCACCCTATTCTGCCAATCGTTCTCTTCTGTATTTGTCACCAGAATTTACCATCTTAGTTACAGAGAAAAGAGGAAGAATGAGAAGGAGGGGGGCAAGAAGAGAAAATAAGAAAAAGGGGTGGTTTTATGTTAATTAAACCTGAAGCAAGAGTTTCCAATTAAGGTATCCAATATAAACTTATCTGATGATTATATTTCTCAGAGGCTTCTGAGTATCTCGTGTCTCTACACCAGAGATCATAAAGCTAAACTAGTTTCTGGGGGATAAAGTGCAACTATTTGCAACCCAACTCATTGTTTGTGGGATGAAATTACAAGGCTTTGCCACTAAAGCCCTGTGTGTGGTAGAAAAATCAAAACACTTTGCTACTTAAATTAACATTTGTGGGGTAAAATAAAACATCTGTGGCCCTTCACTCAGTGTTTATTCAATGTATAAATAATCCTGTGACAATTATTTTTTAAAAAAAACACACAAAAGATGAGCATCCACAAACTATCTAAAATCTTGACACCAGCAACACCTCTGTTTAAACAGAAGATAGAAGAGTGTCAAGGACTAAATTCTCTCCCAAGAATTATATATAAGTAAAGGCCAGTTGTGTTAAGGACCTGCCACCGTTTGCATCAGTTCATATCACCCTTCACCAATCTTGCATCTGAAATGCCCCGGTCAGTGTTTCTCAACTAGACCATATTAAATTCACCCACCTCTCAGGTAGAAGCACTGCAACTGAAGCAAAATGGTAATGTGCCTAGGGAAATATAAATATATAGCAATGCTACCAGCGATAAAATATTTACTAAAATATTTAGTAAAAAGAAATCCAAAGTGACTTTCTTGTATATAATCTGGCTGACATATGGCAAGCAAAATCAAAACAGTGGTGTTGACCTAAAAACTAAGTTTGACAGTGAAAGCCAATGGAACAGGGACGGAAAATGTTAAACCCCAAACCCTAAGTATTTTTCAAAACTGTTTTTTTTATTATGCAATAAAACTAAGTTCTTAAAAGGTTCAAAGATTATAGAATTTATTGGCCTTTCAGACAATTTTAAATGATCATTTAAACAGGATGGTAAGTAAAATGGCATGGACTAGAACCCTGTCTCTTTGTCAAATGCAGACTATTTCCATTTTTTAACAATAGTCATTTTATTAAATCCTACAATTGCAACAATAACAAACTAATGTAAACTAAATAATAAAATAATAAAAATAAAAAATAGAAGGCATAGAAAAGAAAGAAAAAAATTAAAAATAGAAAAAAATAAGGATATAGTAAAGAAAAATAAATATATAAAAAAGTAACTTTACAGTTCATAAGTGTAAACAATTTTAGTAACTTGTCATGTCCCCTTCAAATACCACAAATGTTCTCTTCTTCCCATATCCCATCTCTTATCTATAAACAAATCCATAAAACTTTGTCATTGCAGCCCTGATGTCAGTAAAAGTCGATTAAGAGTTGGGCTTCAGAGTTTCAATTCAATTTTGAGTTTGTTCCCAGTTTCAGGACAAACTAGTTCTTCTTCCATAGCATCTTTGAGACACAGTTTTTTCTGAAAGATAAAATGGCAGACTGAAGATGGCTCTGTAAAAAGCAGACCCATGATCACAGCCAAATAAAGACCAGTGAGTAAACTGGCTCTTTCAATTTCCTTTCCAGGCAAAGAGAGGGCTTGAGATCTCCCACAAGGGCTCCAGACAATTATTCTTCATGGCCCAGTGGTCTCTGTCAAATTTTGAACTCTGGGAGAAGAGAGAATAGGCATCTTGCCCAAACCATGGTCAACATCTTTTAAAAGACATTAAGTTAGCATATTTCAAAGAACAGTAAGTGAAAATTTCCGCAAATAAAATTAAGTTCCTTCATCTTTTTATATCATTCTCACATTTGTAGAAGAGAGGAGGATCTTTTTGACAACTGTGGAAAATAAATCTTCTCCGTTTTAGTCAGTACCATGAATGTTGCCTGGAAAGGCTAGCATTTGATGATTAAATGTGCTTAAATCAATGTGGATAATAAATTAGTATTTAGGAAATAAGTGCAGACAATAAATCTGCAGCTTTTTTTTTTTTTTTGCTACATTTTAATTTCAACCCTGATGGTGTTACAGGTGGCAAAAGTCCTACACACTTCCAATAACCTTCTTATTTCCATTACTTAATTACTCAAAATAAACATACAGAAACTAGTTTTTTTTCTCATTGGATGACCTTTTTACCTTAAAAACTCCAACTTTATATAGACAAGATATTTTATTCAAGCTCATCCAATTGTTTCAACTCTATAAATGGAGCAGTGGGTATTTTTAATTAGCTAAACTCACTGCAAATCTTCAGCTATCACTAATGGGATCCTTTTAAAAACATTTTTAAACCTGTGTTTTGGCTGTCTATTATGAAATGTATATCTAAAAAGGATCCATTTCTAGATGTAGTGTCTTGTCCGTCTGTCGCTCTCTCCCTCTCTTTCTCTCTCTCTTCCCCCTGTGTGTGTGTATTTGTGGGTGGGTGGGTGTGCACATGCATGGAATTGTAAGAATGGGAAATGTAACAATTCACTCAAAATATTATATTGAACTGCACAAGGTGTTTACCAGGAGAAGATGGTTAATTAAGTCAATAGATGGATGGCTATATAGACAAACAGAAGGAAATGTATAGAAGATATTCCCTGGTATCATGTGTTGGTAAATGGCCCAATTTCTACCTTTCTAAAGAAATCTAACCTCAATTCCAACATTTTTTTTAAAATAAGATTTTCATGTGCAGTATCCCGTTTCTTTTTCTTGTTATCCTGAAGATATATTTTCACCTGAATTCCCGTACAAGATACATAATTGAAATCTACATTAGAACACTCAGTGAACTACAGACAATTAAGTTCTAATATACATATTAGTTCCAGAGGTGTGATTTCTTAATAGACACAATAGTCTTGCTTTTACTTAAAGGCATTGAGAGAACTCTAATCCACTTAATCGGGTGTTAGCTGTAGTTGGGAAAATGGTGCAGGTGTCTGAATGCCTTCTTGTCTGAATTGATAAAGACAAAGAAAGTGAAGAAGTGAAAGTGCTCTGAGACATTAGAATTCAAATGTATAAAATCTGCCACACAACTCTCCAAACTTAATCAATCTTGACAGTGGAAGTAGCAGTACCTCCAGATAGCAGAATAGAAGTGAAAGAACTGGAGAGAGTCACAAAATAACTGCAAACAGAAGTAAAGCAACAGTGGCAAAATAAATCACACATAGTACCAACAGTGGTTAAATGCAGCACTGCAGCCTCTGCTGACTTGTTCAGCAGGTTGTCAGATCGAATCCCCAGGCTCAAGGTTGACTCAGCCTTCCATCCTTTCTAAGTTTGGTGAAATGAGGACCCAGATTGTTTAGGGGCAATAAGATGACTCTGTAACTGCTTGGGGAGTGTTGTAAAGCTCTGATAAGCAGTATACAACATTTGAGTGCTATTGCTATCCATGTTGTAAGCAGCCCAGAGTCCTTCGGGAGTTGGGCAGCATAAAAATGCAAATAATAACAATAACAATAACAATAACAACAACAACAACAACAACAATAATAATAATAAGAATAAGAATAAGAATAAGAATAAGAATAGGCATGCAATTCCAAAACATCTGGTGCATCAGTTAATTGCAAAAAAGTACCTTTACTTGGAAGGATACTGTGGCAATACCTTTAATATTATTAAATAACTTCTGCTGATCCCAGGTCCTTAGGAAGGACTTAATAAGTGGACAACAATGCAAATTTTACCCTAAGTATCTGTCTGACTATTTGACCAATCATAATGATAATATCTATTACATGGGCCTATTTTGTTAATACATTTTTCTTTCTTCACAAACACTAATCTTACACATGGTGTTAAATATTTTGAAACCTTTGAATAAAAAATTGCAGGTACATTTAGTTGGTGAATATTTTTGAAGCAAGAGACACATTTTCACCTGAAAGTAACAGACGTTATAATAATGAATTACAGATTTCCAAGTTACTTACATTATTATACCTTAAGTATATCTGTAACCCTACCTATTGCGGAAGGCAAGGTCTTCTTTTTAGATGCCCTAGATTTATGAGAAGACATGGAAGGGCAGAAGGATTTCTATCAAGAGTAATAATGGATGAAGATAATACCCAGTTCCTTCTCCATAACTAAATTGTTCTGTTTTAACCTTTTAACCTCTCTGGCTTTATTAACTGAAATCATATTCTACTGATGCAGAGAAGATACTTACCAGCTGACTCAAGAAATTGCCTCCCCTTTCATTTGGACTCTCTCTTCAAACATGTAACTCACTTTGTTGTGGTGATACTTAACTATTTGCCAAGCCAGCGAAACCTCCACATTTATTAATCACAGGTATTTAAGTTATTTTATGCCTCACAATTTATTTTTTCCCCTTCTGAGACATCTATTCTGTCAATGTTTCTATCTTTCATCCCAAGCTATCTTCAACAGATGGGATAATCAACTTTGAAACCAACCGTTTCATTGCTCCTCTTTGTCTGTTAAGGGCATTTCCAGACCAATAAATGGTTGTGTCAGGGAATTGTGCAGTAACGGTACAAATCAAGTCAGAGATGCTGACACAATATTGTGGTTTTATATAAATAAATATATATTTACCTTCATATTTACAACAGAGAAGATAGTCAGGAACACAGGAACATCATGAGGTAAATCGAGTTTGCCTTGACTGGGGAAGAGAGGTGGGGTATATATTTAATTAAATAAATAATAAATAAATAGAATAAATAAATCTAAACAGCATACAGAGTACGCAGAAGGAAAAAAATGGAGGAAGGAGGACACCCCGCCCCTATATACCCACAGCAATCAATCATAGCATAGATAGCCTCATGTGGGATCAAGCACTTTCCAACCAATCAACTACAATTGTACATTCTGGCCCATTGTACACTTACTTTCCCAGCTACTAAATTTAATATCCTAACAAGTTGATCCTATTGCTGTGTCTTTTTGGTTATGCTTGTCCCTGACTTTATGTGCTGTGATATTGACATTTTGTTGTCCTCCCACGTGTCATTCCATTAAAATGAATTTAGAGTGTGTGAAAGCGCTAAATTACTTTCTATTTGCCTTACTCTACATCTCTTTTTCCTTCTCACGTCCAGATGTTTGATATTAAGGGTGAATATTTATCAGCACTGATATGCCTCACGGAATTGGGTCTGGGGGAAAAAATCTGTCATGGAGGTGATGAGGCTGGGATCTTAGGATTGCTACATACCACACAGGTGTAATGGTAAAAGATAGTTTATTAGAGATAGATAGAAAGATGTCTCTGCTGAGACTACATAAAGGAACTGAGATAGAACAGACTGAGCTAAAGGAGGGGCATGCAAGCCCCTTTTATAGTCAGGACACCACATCTCCCCCTACAGGTGCTCTAGGTGCAGCACTACCAGCTGCTGCCACCCAGTGGCACATTGGGGGCAGTACCAGGCACCCAATTTTGTGTGACAAAATCCTTGCAGATAAACAATTAGGAATTATATAAATGATGGTGAAGCTTCCTTTGACAACAATGTTGGAATAGTACTGCTACAACTGAAAAACTAACATGAGCTCAAATAACTTCTTTTCTGACTTGAAGGAAAATTATTTGTGGAAGTAAGTCAAGAGAATTGTAAGCCAGATTTCCCAATCGAGACTTAGTTTACTACTGAATTAAAGAGAGTTCCAAATCCTATTTTTATCCAGAGAACAGATGCAATTTGAATAACACAGAAAAGAATGTTCTTGACAATTTAATTTATGCATGCATTTGCCATTTCCTAGTTGGATACATTATTCTTTGTTAGATAGTTAGCTTTAATGAGTATAGTTAGGAACCTTAGAATGGGAGTTAAAAAGCTAAATAGAATATAAAACCTATCCAATATGCCCCCAAAAGGTACACAGTTCTGGTCCAGGTTCTGCTACCTTTAACATCAAAGCCATCAAAACTGCATTATCCCCAAAATGGCAGAAATATGCTTAAATAACAGCAGCATGGTCTCTTTCTGAATTTCAGTACTTCAACAAAGCATACAAAGAAACAAAGAGATGATCTAGCCCTCAAAAATCTTGGGGATTTTTAGATAGCAGCACACTATAATTTTACAATATTGTAACCCTATAAAATGGAAAATAGAAGACGGGCTGACTAACCTCCTTGAATTTTAGAAGGTCTTCCCACTAGAAGGTTAATGGTAAGTCATATTAAGAAACATTTATTTCAGATTTCTAAAATATTTACCACATAGATATAATCTAAGAGTTACTTGATTGAGTTGGGCAGCTATAGAAACTGAATAATCTAATATAATTTTATGATTGTAAGCTCCTCAGAGTTACTTAATAATAAGATGGGCAGCCAATATATTGTATAATTAAATAAATAAATCTACAGGGTCTCAGCAAGTTGCAGAAATCCGAGAAGCTAAGCAGAGTGTGGCTTATGAAACTCGTTAGGAAATATCAGTGCTATAGGCCAAATAATGGCTTGAGTAAACACCCTGGAAAAAGATGAGAAATCAGTTATATATTGTTATCAGATTCTAAATGTAGATATCCACGAAGCCACCAGACTTGAAGAAGGCTTTATCTTTGCTAAGTTAGAAAATTTGTATCTGAACTGCCTGTCCCATTCCCCCACCCCCACCAGTGGAATTAAATATATTTGTCCTTGGCTTCTTTTGCAGATAGGATTTTAGTCTGGTAAACTGTGTATATATATATATACTGTATTGCTGTCAGATGTGTTTTGCTAATCTACAGTGCATGGTCTGTTTGTTTATTGCATCAAGTAAAGATTGCCAACTCTTTAATGTTGGACAACACGTAGCTTTACACAATCAACATAATGCCTGGACAGAGAAACACTAAAGTTAGGAACATAAATTTCATAGGAAAATAGTCTGAAGGTTGTTTTCGCATGAAAAAAAAAAAGCTTTGCTTTCAAAATAATATAGAGATGAGAACATCTGAATGACATTATATATACCTATGACCTTGTAGCATGCTCTGAGGATAAAAATAAAAGAGAACTGAATGAACGGAGGATGAAAATGCTGAAAATCTTAATAATTTATGTGTAAGCAACAGAAGTCTTGTTATACAGAGATACACAAATAAAGCTTTTTGACAAGGAACTGTATGCAAAGTGCTTCTGGTAACTCTTTCAACATTTATTATCCAGGGATCAATCAGTTTGTAGATTTAAAAAGTTGGTGTATGCAAAATTGAATCTATTCATGTTACATTTATTCAGTATAAATACACAGCACATACAATATAAATATACATGGCAATAGCATTTAGACTTCACAGGGCTTTATAGCCCTCTCTAAGCAATTTACGGAGTCAGCATATTGCCCCCTCATTTTACTCACCTCAGAAGGATGGAAGACTGAGTCAATCTTGAGCCTGGTGAGATTTGAACTGTCATATTGCAAGCAGACGGCAGTCAGCAGAAGTAGCCTTCGGTACTGCACTCTAACCACTGTGCCACCAGGGCTCATAAATATACATACATACAAATATACAGTACTTATATATATACATACTTATTAATAATATACATACTTATTAATAATTATTAAGACACACACACCCCCGCCAGTGGCTCAGCGGTTAGATTGCAGTATTGCAGGCTAACTCTGTCAACAGCCTGGAGTTCAACTGTGATGGACTCAAGGTTGACTCAAACTTCCATCCTTTCAAGGTCAGTAACGTGAAGACCAGATAGCGGAGGACAATATCCTGTCATTGTGAACCACGTAGAGAGTGTTGTAAAGCACTATGGAGCTCTGTATAAATCTAAGTGCTACTGCTATTGCTATTACTGGAAAAAGTTGTCTTAGACTTTTCCACAGATCCTGGAAGGGAGTTTTTAAGGATAGGTGTCTCTGACATCCCTAATATGGATCTAAGTAGAAAGATCCACAAAAAAAATCTCATGATTGCTCATACATCATCAAGGACTGTGTGATTATAGCTTTCCTTACAAATTATGTAGAATGTGTTTAGCATTAAATTAAGAACGTGGAGAAGAAAAAAAGGAAGAAAGTGGGTTGCATATTTTTACTAGGTTATGATGGTTCTGATAGATTTAAAGCTTCTGATATTCTGATGTTTTTTTTCCTTTGCAGAGTTCCTTCAAGTCCTACTCTGTCTCTGTGTCTCTCTCTGTGTCTCTCTGTCTCTGTCTGTCTCTCTCTGTCTCTCTGTCTCTCTCTGTCTCTCTTTGTCTCTCTCTGTCTCTGTCTCTGTCTCTGTCTCTGTCTCTGTCTGTCTTTCTCTGTCTCTGTCTCTTTGTCTCTCTCTGTCTCTCTCTGTCTCTCTCTGTCTCTGTCTCTGTCTCTCTCTGTCTCTGTCTCTCTGTCTCTCTCTGTCTCTCTCTATCAAGTAACCTAAAAAAGTAATAAAATTAAACCAAACATGATTAAGTTAGTTAATTTGCCCCATTTCTGCTATCACTCTTATGCACAGAGCGAAACACAATTTTCAGTGTTAGTGGAGAATATGCCTGTTTTGTTCAGATTTCAAGTATTCTGCATTTCATGATGATACAGGAATAGAGGAACTGCAAATCTTTCCTGTTGGTGACTGACAAACATTTCGAAGTATAGAATATGATTATGAGGATCAAGGAAGCAATGTACAGGAATGTGAAGAGTTTAAGAGAAATATATATTGATAGGTGAACATTATTTCCATGTCATTTACTTCCAGAAGTATGATGGACAATTGAGGAAGAAAATTGGTATTCCCTCTTACCTGATAATAAAATACCCATTTTGTGAAGCTACTATGCTGACAGATGATGGCTGAAATAGTAATGGAGTGTGAACTGCTGTATGTTCAGAAATGCTATTGTACTATCAATCATAATGTAAGAAGAGGCTGAGATATTCTATCCTTATAAATTTGTATTGTCAATTTGAAAAATAAAAGCATGAAAGGTAACCTAAAGTTGCACCCTAACTATTACAGAGCTTGTTGTCCTGATGTGGAAAATTGCCTTGCTGATTATTTTGCTTTATTATTTTTTAAAAAACCTTTCTTATATCCAAAGATTATGAGATAGCCTATTACAGAGTAATCATACAAAAATAGAATGTAAGATGAATCAGCTCCCTCCAGGATGGGAGTCATTAAACAGTCAGTCACCACCTGATAAGAGTCTGGTGGAATTGTTGTGAACACCAACAGGAGAGAGGCTGCCCCAAATTCAAGTAAAAGAGAGTGTGAAGAAAAATATACTCTATACAAAACACACAACAATAGTTGCCTATTCTATCCTCACTTACCAGTTATATTGTAGTACTTAATGCATATAATCATGTAAAAGGAAAGTCTCAGCTTGAGTTTCACATTGTTTTCTGCTAAGTTTAAGGGTATCTACAGATAACCAGGTGATTGATCAAAGCCCAATTTGTTCTGTATGCATGCAATGTGTTAGGAGTGGAGTTTCAGGCAAGTGTTTGTAATCACCAGCTTGATTCTTCTGACCCCTTGTGGATATTGAGGTACTAATAAACCAGTCTCTTATCTTCTGAAACCAGACAACAAGTCCATCTGAACTGATAGTCATACCCAGATAACAGGTCTTTAAGACAATGGAAGAAAACTGTCAGTGAGAAGACTACTTAAAATGAAAGTGAGCAAACAGTTTTGCAATCAAAAAATCACACTTTCCATCATCATCTTCATGCTTGTAACAGGGTGCAAAGGCTGGAGTAGCCAACTGGGATATCACCCAAGAAGTACTGGAGGAGGATGTTCTATCCTTGAGACTCTATCATAAGAAGAGGAGATTGACTACTTTCCAAAGCACCCGAGGGCAGGTGAAGAACTAATTGGTAGAGGATCATCTAAAGAGAGACTGCTAGAACAAAGGAGAACTTCCTAGAACAAAGGAGAACCTGACAATGAGGACAATTAATCTGTGGAATGGCTTGCCTTCAGAAGTTGTGGGTGCTCCATCACTGGAGGTTTTCAAGAAAATGCTGGGCAGCCATTTGTCCAGAATATATAGGGTCTCCTGCTTGAGCAGGGGTTTGGATTAGAAGACTTCAAAGTCCATTCCAATCTTATGATTCTAGGTTCTGTGTCCTTACTGTTTAGCAATCCAATCCATCTTACCTTCTGAAGCAGGAGAAGGTCAGCCATGTTGAAACATTATTATATATAACTCTTGATTTAGATTCTATTCCACTTCTTAGTAGCCAAGTCTTAACTGAGAATAGGTGCATAAATGTGAAGTGATAACTGAAATTATTCAGTTACAGTATGTATTAAAGTATCTAGTATAACAAACATAGTTGAAAAAGAATCCATGATCATTTAAAATAAAGGGAAATGAATCCAACATAACCAGGGACCAGATGACATATTGGTTGGAATGAGAGTATTAGTTTTGGGCAGTAGGTTGTGTTTTGGGAACATTTTTTGCAAGTATAGGAAAAATGGTTTTCTGGTTTGCTATCCTCAAGAGGGAAAAAGAGAGCATTAGGTCACATTTTGGGAACTGAGAAAAGAGGAACTCTAATTAGGAAGGAATAAAGATCTTAATAGAAAATGAATTGTCTGCAGCAAGCTATTCTGATGACCCATGTTGGATTTTTGCTTGGAACATTTCTCCCAATATATTTATGAACATCAATTTTAGAAGAATAACAATAACAGTTGAAAAAGAGAAGAAATGATAATTAAACTTGATTAATGTTTCAGTAAAAGGCATATCAGTGAAAGAATACAGAATGGTAAAGCAGACCTATTAAGAGTGCAATTCAATGATGTGGAATAGAGATAAAATTAAAAAAATGTACTTAATGCCACATTGTATTCTCCCTTCAATGTGGGATGGATGTTTTCATCAGCTTCTCTTGCACACAAACAAGCAAGCTTTTCATAGTATAAAGTATATAGTGAGGATTCTTTGGAAACTTTGGAAACATTATTATCACTTCTACAGCTACAAATTCAGGAGGCAAAGCTATTTCAACAGCCATGCAGCCACAAAGGTGTTGAAGATAATAGATCAGAACAAGCATTTGGGTCCTGATCTGACTTTTCATTCTTGAGTTAACTCCAGTCTGACATGATTCCATTTCTGTAGGCCTGGAAAAAATGCAGAAGAGTGTAAGTATTTTTGTTCTTCAGCAGAATGGGATGACATAGGAAGGGATAAATGGAGTCAAAATCAATTCAGAAACTTTTGAGGCACATTTCTTCATAACAATGGTCTTGTAGGACACAGAAGCATGGCGATTTCAGAACAATAGATTTAGAGTTAGCTTAAAAGGAAAAAGTGAACACAAAACCTGAAAAATTTCAATTTCAAGCTGAGCACAGTGAATGGAAGTAGAACAGCCAAATCTCCTTGCATTACTTGCTGCCATTATTATTCCTGATAGATGTGGATATTTTGACTAGCATACACATTAAGTAAAACAATATAGTATCAGATTTGTACTAAGTGCCTGTAGAATCAGAGGCAGGATTGGTCTTATCTCTTCATGAACAGGCTTTTTGTAGTGTGTGTTTAAAACCTCTTCTCTTAATTAGAAGGAAGGAAAATGCACAATTCTGTAAATTTGTATAATCTCATATAATCAGTTTGCATTAAAATTGAAGGAAGAATCACTAATATTTTTGTAGGTGTTCCACAAATATCCATATGTGCTGATAAAACATTCTACATTAATGATACCTTTGTAAACAAATCTTGTAGTGTCTTTTCTTGGGAGTCTTCTTGTTAAACATTAAACTGGTGTCTTTCTCGCTCATTTATTAATTCAGATATAACTGACATATTAGTGTAACACCTTTCTCTAATTGTCTTTTCCCCCCTTTATTACCATCATGACCATCCATTTCTCTTTTAGAACTAATACTGGCATAGGATCCAATTTTTCTGAGCAGGAAGGAAACATTTCTTATAATGAGCTGACAAAAAAAATCTCTTGCGATTCTTTCTTGTACATATTTTTTCCTCAAAACCACAAGCTGCTTCTCTTCATCATCCAGGTTTGTCCTTGAGACTTCAAATCACTGGACAGTGCAGAAGTCTTATTCCAGTTTATATATTTACAAATATTTTGCCCATGTTAATCATAGCAAAAAAAAAAAATAGAGAAAATTTGCAGTACTTTATATCATAAGTATAGGAACATCAGCTTTTTAAATCTAACAAAATTTGAGAAGAAATACTACATGAAGGGAATGTTTAGAGTAAAATCTCTAGAGATTAAAATCTAGAGATTAAAATCTTAAAAATTTATAAAGCCCTTCATGGCTTAGGGGTGGGGTACCTTTGAGACCGCCTTCTGCTACCATATGCCTCCCAGTGCCCGGTAAGATCTCACAGAGAGGCCCTGCTCCGGATTCTGTCAGTGAAACAATGTCGACTGGCGGGGCCGTGGGCACAGGCCTTCTCTGTGGGGGCTCCGTCCCTCTGGAATTCGCTCCCCATGGAAATTAGGACCATCTGTAATGTGCCTGTTTTCCGCAAGGCCGTGAAGACCTGGCTTTGCCATCAAGCATGGACCTGATCACCTGTTTACTACCTCCTT
>JANHGC010540946.1:0-13113 GCA_027560395.1 Boaedon fuliginosus | reverse complement strand
GGGAAGGAAGAAGAAAGGAGAATGAAGAGGGGAGGGAGGGAGGAAAGTACTGCCTTAGCACTTGGCCACCATCAAGGCTCCTCTAGAGGACAAGGGCTTGCCTCTCTCCCTGTCTCTCCTTCCTCCGCTGGAGACAATGGATCTCCCCAGCCCCACCCAGTCCACCACAGGTGCCCCTGATGCAAGTGATATTGAGCTGGTGACATTCCCCCAGCCCTCCCCCCAGATCAAACCAACCCTGATGCAGCAGTCAATGAAATTGACTTTGACACCCCTGCTTTACAGGTAATAAACCAGAGTTGGGACCAGTGAGTCACACCAGGTTATATGACCTTTTTTTTGCCAAGGTTGTTAAGTGAATCCCTGTTAGGTGCATCATGTGATCATTAAATGAAGCCTGCTGGGAAGATTGCAAATGGTGATCACATGGCCCCAGGATGCTGCAGCCAATGTTAATACAGGCCAGTTGCCAAGTGCCTAAATTTTGATCTTGTGAATGTTGGAATGCTGCAATGGTAAGTGGGAGGACTGGTCATAAGTAAGGTGTTTCAGTATTGTTGTAACTTAAGTTGGTTGCTAAACAAATGGTTGCAGACTGAGAACGACCTGTGATCTTGCCCCACTGCCTTGCACGCAACGGGGCAGTAAGAAAGAGGCAGAGCAGGAAATAGAGCTAAGTAAACCATGGCTAATCACGAACCAAGCGTGTGTGTCCGCTTTAAAAGCTTTAAAAGAAAGACGTCCATTTTAGAAATAAGAATTCAGCCACAGAAAGTGTTTTTAGGAAATCATAAAAGAAAAGGCAGACTGCCAGGCGAAATTTGCACAATGACGCTCTGAAATTTATTAGATCCTGCAGTCAACTTCTCAGTAACACCAGAGGTCACGGAAGAATATCAAGGAAGTGGTGATATGGGTTTTCTCCAGGATGGGCTTAAACAAAATTCTCAGTAGTTTGGCCTGAGGCTTGAAAGGAAGATTTCTTGTTTGTCTTGGATGCGTTTGAACTACTCACTTTAGCAGGACAAAATCAGAAAAGATACTCACGTGATGCTTCAACCTAGTGATGAGGACAGTTAAGAACAGCAGGTTTCTGTGACAATTGCTTGGGGAGAGCGGTAGCTCAGTGGTTTGGGAGGTAGAGTAAATGCATTTATCTAGAGCAGGGGTGGGAAATGATGGCCCCTTTATGACTTGTGGACTTCAACTCCCAGAATTTCTGAGTCAGCCATACTGGCTCAAGAATTCTGGGAATTGAAGTCCACGAGTCATAAAGGGGCCATCGTTCCCCAACCCTGATCTAGAGCTTGCATGTTTAAATGAGGGCATCTTGATTTAGCTCCTCTCAAGTCAGGGAGAGAATACATTTCCAATCGTGCATCTCGAGCATATAAGGATTTTTTTGTTACAATTGAGCTTTTGTGTGCTCTGATTGCTGACATTCACTGTGGTGGGAACAGCATACGCACATTGCTATTCTCTATTAGCGGAAATTCCTGTATAGGTGGCCATCCTACCAAATTTGCAACTATCTTAGCAGACAAGGCTTAAATAAACTATTATACTTGTATCCCACTTTACCTCTAAAGTGTTAGAATTTGGTGTATCTCATGTACTCTGATACTTGGTTTCTTCATTCATAAATTAGGTGAATTTACTTCTAAGGACATTGCAAACAACTACAGAGTTAATTGCTAATATTTTGCCTGGCACCCTGGGAGTATTTCACACATGGCAGTCTTCCCTCCATGAACTGGAGGAACTGATGTGCTTAATGCATGTCTAATGAATGGAACTATGACTAAGGAAGTCCAGGGTTGACTCCATGGAAATTAACTGCACAAATTTGGGGCGATTGTTCTGTCTCAATCCAAAATCTCTCACTGTAAAAGAAAACGAGAGGCATGTTTTATATACTATCTTAAACTTCTGCAGGTAAAGTGGAATATAAATTTAATTTAATACAAAAATTGAATAACAATTATTTTCAATATATTGGGAAACACAGAATATGGAAACCAAGGCCAAGTAGAAAAACTTGTTTGATGGTTTAATTAATTCATATGGCTGCCCATTCGTGATTTTTGTCTGGTTTAATTTTATCAGGAATATGCTGTTGCATATCAACATTGGAATCAGATTTCACTGCGCTCCAAAGGCAGAGTGAAAATTTCCTGCAAATACTTGAATATCTGGAGATCATTTGAAGTATATTTAAGTATCTCCTACTTCTACTGCCTTGTCGTAAAGCTTGTGGAGTCATTGAAATACTTTCTAAATGATTAATTTCTCATTTCTGCTAGCCACAAGGAGCCTTGACTATCAAAGTTCTTCTGCTTAAGATGCCTGTGGATCAAACTGATGTATTCTATAATCAAGAAGTGCTTTTATCCACTGAGAGGTAGAAATTCATTCTGGAAAGGATGGAGAGGAGTTGCCTAGTACCCTGAGCAATCAGGTGAGACAGGTTTTGCAGCCTCCATGTATCTCATAGTAATTATTTCAGAGTAACAGTAGCCCATACAAGTAGTCTTGGAATTATAGCAATACCACTTAGACTTATATTCTGCTTCACAGTGCTTTACAGTCCTCTCTAGGCAGTTTACAGAGTCAGCATATTGTCCCCAACAATGTGGGTCCGCATTTTACAGTCTTGGAAGGATGGAAGGTTGAGTCAAACTTGAGCCGTCAGAATTGAACTGCTGGCAGTGAGCAGTGAATTAGTTTGTAATATAGCATTCCAACCACTGCACCACCATGGCTCATTGTGTCTATTATTATTATTTTTATTTATTTAATTTATATGCCGCCCCTGGAAAGATTGGAAATAGCGATCACGTGACCCCAAGATCCCACAACTATCATAAATAGATGCCAGTTGCTCAGTGCCCAAATTTTTATCATGATCACCAGGACATTGCAATCGTCATACATGTGAGGACTGGTTGAAAGTCACTTTTTTCAACACCGTTGAAACTTTGAACGATCATTAAATGGTCGTAGGTTGAGCACTGCCTGCAATCTCCACAATGCAAATTCCCATTTGCTAGCTCTCTAGGTGAGTGAAATTCAAAAAAGACCAGCATTTTCCCAAATACATATATTGAATAGGCTGCCTTGCCAGTCGTCATGGAGAAAAAACTACCTACATGGTTGCGAGAGTGGACTTGGTGCATAATTTAAAACAATGTTGTGATTCTGATGACTTAATGGAAGAAACAACAGGCACTAAAGGGAGAAAAAGCTGTGCCTTCCCTGTAGAATTCAGTGAGGCAGGCAGCTCAAACCGACACAACAAAAGGCTCATTCAGACATGTCTTTTATCACTGTGGGCTTTCTTTCGGAAGGAGAGAATCACATGGTCATGAACTTGAAGATTTTGGCCTGTAAAATCACACCATCCTTTTTGGTATGACTGATCCCTGCCGCATGGAACGGAGAGTGAAAAGAAGGCTTTTGACAGACAAAGCAGCTGTAAAATTATTTTTTTAAAGACCTTTTTTTATCCTACCTCTATTATTTTTATAAATAACACAAGGCGGTGAATATACTTAACGCTCTTTCTTCCTCCTATTTTCCCCACAATAAGAAGCCTGTGAGGTGAATTAGGCTGAAGGAGAGTGACTGAGAGTCCCCCAGGTCACTAAGTCCAACCTAATTCAAGATGGTTTCTAAATAAATTATTGTCCAGGGCATTGGCTAGCTTGCTTTGTGGAGGATTATGTTTATCTAATACCTGAAGGCATAGCCTTGTAACCAGGGTTCTCTAAACCTACCATAGTGACCAACTTGTATATAATCAAAACCATAATCATTGTTTAAAACCGTATTAGCTGAGGTAATATCACTCTGAACTACAATCTATTAGGACACATATTGAAATAGGTTGCTTTTATTCAGTAAGCCAAACTATCACGCAC
Organism: Boaedon fuliginosus; assembly: GCA_027560395.1. Taxonomy (NCBI): domain Eukaryota; kingdom Metazoa; phylum Chordata; class Lepidosauria; order Squamata; family Lamprophiidae; genus Boaedon; species Boaedon fuliginosus. Next base: position 9,193 of record JANHGC010540946.1, on the reverse strand, counting down.
CTGGCTACGTTGTGTCTAATTATATAGTACAAAGCCAAGGCTCTTAGGATCCAGGACAGTTGTATTAATTTGTCAAATCATGGCTCAAATGAATAAAATCTCAAGATGTCTATGGAGATTCTCAATCATCCAGGTCATGGTTGTCCCGAAGATGCTTTTTCCAAAAGACAACTGGACTTTCTTTGGGCGGGGGAGGGGGTTCCTGAAAAATCTTCAGATCTTCTAGAACTGAAGAAGGCTCAGGCTATTGCACGAATACAGCCATGAGGATCTTCAAAAGAAGATCCGAACCTCTTTGGTAGCAAATGTTCATTCCGACACAATTGTTAAAAGAATCGTTGCAGTTGATAAGTCACTAACCTGGTTGTTAAGTGAATCTGGCTACCCCCTTGACTTTGCTTGTCAGAAGGTCGCAAAAAAGTGATCACATGATCCTGGGACACTACAAAAGCCATCGATAAGGACCAGTTTGCCAAGCATGCTGTAAAGGTCATAATTCTGAAAAAAGGTCATCAATCACTTTTTTTCAATGCCGTTGTAACTTTGAACAGTCACTAAATGAACTTTACAGCCCACTCTAAGCGGTTTAGAGTCAGAATATTGCCTCCAACAATCCGTGTCCTCATTTTGCTGATCTCTGAAGGATGGAAAGCTGAATCAACCTTGAGCCAGTAAGAATTGAATTGCCGACAGTTGGTCGGAATTAGCCTGCAATACCGCTTTCTAACCACTGTGCCACCACAGCTCTAATTATGACAGGTGTAAGTTGAGCTGGAGGATTGCTTCAGGAGGCCTTCAAAATTCTGTATTTTACCTAGGAGCAATAAAGGTATTTTCAGAAATCCAAGTGATTTTTCTTTTGTATGTTTGCTTGCCTCAAAGAGCTTGACACATCCATTCCATTACTAACTACTCCCAACCCTGTTCAACTTCAGAATTCAGGCAGGGCTGGTCAAGTACTGCCACCTTCTGGCTGTTTTTAAGGGCACATTAATTGTAATTCTACCCTCTACCCCTGTGTAAGAACGGTATACAGATGAACACAAATACAATGCAGCAACCCAGAACATAGCAAAAGAAAACAGGCCCCCAATGCAATACCTTTCAACGAAATGCAAGGTTATTAGAACATGTCTGACTACTCAGCCCATTGCAGTACAACCAGCACAAGATGTGAAAAAGATAAGACTGCCATAAACCCCAAAGGTGTTTTTCTCAAGTGGCAGCTGGACATTCTGGTTTTTCTTTAAAGACATTTCGCTTCTCATCCAAGCAGCTTCTTCAGCTCTTTTTGGATGAGAAGCAAAACCCTGTTCCTCCTCCCTGGTTGGTGGAAAAACTGATTTCCATGGACCCGGTCTCTGGCCCAAAAGATTGGGGACAGCTGTCCTAGGCAACTAAATCCTAAATTATTGTTCAATAAATTGAATTATTATTCAATTGTGTTTGATTCTCAGAGAATGCTTAGACAAGTCCCTGCACTTTTCTTGGCAAGGGTTTGCGGCAGTGTTTTGCAATTTCCTTCTTCCTAGGGTTAAGAGAAAGGGACTGGCCAAAGGTCATCCAGTTGGCATAGTGCCCAAGGCAGGACTAGAACTCATAGTCTCCAGACATCTAGTCTGATGCCTTGACTACTATCCTAGATTGGCTGATGAATTCTATCATTAACATAAAAACAACATTACTAATGGAATGCAGGGATGTATTAAAAATATCAGTTTAACAGAACAATGTTTAGATTGGGCAGCATACAAATTAAATTAAATAAATAAATAAATAAATACTATAAGTACACCACTAAAAACAGCAATACAATTTAACAAAGACAACAGAAGTTCAGACTGGTGAAGGTTCATTTGCAAGGAGCCACAATACTTTATGTTAGTTGCTGAAAACCCTCCAAGTCCTTGGAGCTGGAATTATATCTATAAATACTTTGGGAGATGACATTTTACAACTTCAAAAAGAAAGCCAGGAATATTTGGCGCTTAAAAGCATGGCTAGCCTGAATATTGAAAGTATGTGCGTGTAAGAATGAGCAAGCAGGCAAGAAACACTCATGCATATAAATAAATATTAGTTAAGCAGGGAGTGTCTCACCCATGGGCCAAGTTTATTCCTAAAGGCTAGAATGTCTGCAAAGGAGGACCAGTTTGTGCCAACTGCCCAAAGGTGGCCTGTCAAAGGCCTACAGACCAATCTTCCCGACCTACTCTTGAGGTATACTTGTACCACGGTACTGTTAATTCACATAGTCTGATGGAATTTTGCCATATGCCACCTATTGGGGACATAATCTGTCACCCACAGCAAGCAAACCACGTCTCCTGACCGTACATGGTGCTGTTATCTGTCCCAAGTTGCAATCCATAAGCAAGAAGTGAGGATACTCTCCAGGGATGTTTTTCTAAACCGTTACGCCTAATTGCAGGGTTGGCTGAACCGGAAAGAATATCGTAATTCAGTCTATTCACCTGTCCCGTTGCAGAAGCGCCAGCTTCGCACGGAACGCTCTGACGTGGCGCGATCTCGCAGCCAGTTAAAACTGGCTGCCAGGCCACGCGCCGCCGAATCCACCCCCCCACTGTCTCGCAGGCGGGGTCTTTTAACTGGCTGCGAGATCGCGCCGCGTCAGAGCGTCCCGTACGAAGCTGGCGCTTATGCAACGGGACAGGTGAATAGACTGAATTATTATGTTTTCCGGTTCAGCCAACCCTGCAATTATGCGAACCGGTTCAGAAAACCATCACTGAATGGAACGACTTGCCAGCAGAAATTGTGAGTGCTCCAACACTGGAGGTTCTTAAGAAAAGACAATTTTGCATATAATTGTTCAATATTAAGACCACCACCTTAAATGAAACTGACCTCTGTTATGCTAAGGCACTAAAATCTTTTCTAAGCAAGTATTCTCTAAGAAAACCAGGTATGTAATTTTCAAAAGACATAGCCCAGGGGTGTCAAACTCATGTCGTCATGGTGGCGTCACATGATGTATCAGGACTTCCCCCCCCTTTGCTAAACCGGGCGTGGGTATGGCCAGCATGTGACGCATCCAGCCTGCGGGCCGGGAGTTTAACAGCCCTGACATCGCCAGGACAGTCTTTGACTAGAAACACGGGAGCTACTGTCAAAACGTTATCTGCAGCATTCCCTACTGGAAAAAGCAGAAATAATGATTGGCTGAATCTCATGAGTTGCAAGGCTGAAAGGTTGGGAGGGGTGGGAGTGACTTATGACCGTTTTTCACAACTACGACCATTCCAGCATCCCCATAATCATGTGATCAAAATTCAGATGCTTGGCAACTGGTTCATATTTATGACCACTGCTGTGTCCCAAGGTCACGTGATCACCGTTTGCAACCTTTTGACAAGCAAAGTCAATAGGGAAGCAACCAACAACGTGTTACTAACTTATCCGCTGCAGAGATTCACGTAAAAATGGTGGCGAGAAAGGTTGTAAAATGGGGCAAAACTCACTTAACAAATGTCTCACTTAACAACAGAAATTTTGGGCTCGGTTGTGGTCGTAAGTTGAGGACTATCTGTAAATAGAGCCCAACATTTTTGTTCCTAAGGAAGGCAATTGTTAAGTGAGTGTCACCCCCTTTTACAACCTTTTTGCCACGGTTATTAAACAAATCACTGCAGTTGTTAAGTGAACTGTGTGGTCGTTAAGCAAATCTGGCTTCTCCCTTTGACTCTGCTTGTCGGAAGTGAGCTGGGAAGGTCACAAATGGTGGCCACATTACCTCAGGACACTGCAACTGTGATAAGTACATGCCAGTTGCCAAGTGCCTTAATTCAGATCACATGACCATGGGAATGCTGCAAGCGGTAAGTGTGAGAACCGGTCATAAGTCACATTTTTCAATGCCATTGTAACTTCAAATGGTCACTGAATGAGGACTACCCATACATCATCTGAACGTAGGTTGCCGTCTGATACCCATTTCTTGGAAGCTTGTTTCTGAAGACTCAGGTAGAGGTTTGCACTAGAATCTGTCAAATTAATGATTACATAGCAGGTGTGGAATTAATTAACAATTATTATGCAAAATATTCCACTTATTTTATATATTAGCCTTAACCTGTTATCTAATTTAAAAGTGTTTGGAAAACAAAGCAGGGAATTTAAAAAAAAGAGCACTTGTCGTTCTTGTTCTCTTTGCTTCTTATGAATTGGAAAGAAATCGCGTACAGTATTCTCAAGAATTGTGACCCATATAAAAAAAGGAACGGAACTTCGGAGAATAGCTTAATTAGGAGGCCTAGGCTGGCTGTGGGGAAATGAACGCGGTGTTTCCCGCATTATGAGAAAAGGGACATCCAAAAGAACAAGTGATATACAGAACAAGAGCACCATAATTTCCTGAAACAAACAAAGCAATAATAATAGTGGGAAGCTGTTCTTCTCTTCTATGCTTCCTCTCCTCTAGTAAAACGGTCCATGTCTGTTTCAAGGACAGCATAAGAAAAACAAAAGGAGAGGCAGAAAATTAGAAGGGGGGGAGATGGAGGAAGAGAATAACTCATCTACGTAAATACAGAAATGTTCAGCGATGAAATGAAGCCACCCATCTTCATAACTTTAATGTCTTTTATTCAACACTGTGCACCCTTTCCAACAACGCAATTATCCAAATTACCAGTGAACAAGAAATTAGTATCACATTAAAGCCTATTGATAGGAAAGCAATAACAATAGCAATTGCACTTAGTCTTATATACCGCTTCACAATGCTTTACAGTCCTTTCTAAGTGGTTTACAGAGTCAGCATATTGCCCCCAACAATCTGGGTCCAAAGGAATCAATCCAGTAGACATGTTCTATATGAGTGGTCCTTGGTGCTCTCTGAGCATGGTTTTCTTGCAGATGTTTTATTATCCAACTAGGTAGTAGGGAGTGATGTTTGCTCTCATTTTATATTCTAGTGGTTTGCCCGGTCAGTGTTGGTAGAAATGGGTTTGGTGGTACTTTATTGGTACTATTAGCTTATTTGGTAGTTCCTTTATTGGGGTATTGTTTACTGCTTGACTACTACCCTGGTGTTCATCTTGGTGTTAACCTATGCTCCTCTCGGGGTTGATTGCTGGTACAAGGATGTTTTGGTCTTTATTTATTTATTTTTATTTATTTTTATTAGATTTATACCCCGCCTCTCTTCCCCAGTCAAGGTGAACTCGAGGTGGCTAAGAAAAAAAAATTAAAATACAATGTTATACAATTAAAAGTTATAAACACATGCAATCAGTTTATTCAATGGGGGGGCGTATCAATTCCAGGCCCACCGACAAAGCCAGGTCTTTGTGGCTTTGCGGAAGGCCAACAAGGTGGGGATGGTCCTGATCTCTGCGGGCAGCTGGTTCCAAAGGACCGGCACTGCCACAGAGAAGACTTTAGCACGGGGACCCGCCAGCCGGCATTGTTTAGCTGACGGGATCCATAGTAGGCCGACTCTGTGGGACCTAACTGGGCACTGGAAGGCATAAGGTAACAGAAGGCAGTCTTGAAGGTACCCTCTCCTAAGCCATAAAGAGCTTTAAAAGTTGTTACTAGCACCTTGAATTGCACCCGGAAGACCACTGGGAGTAGCCTACTTTAAGTGTTATGCCATTGTTTTTTAGTGCTTCTCGCTTCAAAATGGCAGGAAATCTATCCATTTTCATGGACCACAGTCATACATGAACCTGGAGACCTCTAAAAAGAGGTTTTCAGGTTAGAGAAGGCCTGCAGTTGCCCATTTCTGAGTTCAGCCATGGTTTGCTTTAGACATGGCTTACTGAATAAGTTGCCATTCATAAAACCTAATAACCTAAAACCAATCGAACCACATTATGGTTTAGAATGCTCTGGGAACACAGCCTTTCGATGGCTCGATGGCAATCATACCCTTCCCCTCAAAAAATGTTCCATGTTCCCAAACAGTTCAGACAACTAAACAGAACACATGGCCTCTCTCATCCTCTCAAATAGAAGCTGCTTCTGGAGACTTAATCACAAAGGATCTAGGGCAAATCACCAATGGCCAACTCGCTATGGCCAACTTGCCATGGCCAACTCACTGAGGAACAATTCAACACTGTATTAATTATTTTATTCAGTTACTTTTATTATTATTGGTGACCACGTTTTCATCTAAATTATTGTTAATTCTGGATTGACTTCCTTTATTTTGCTATTATTGGCCACGGGTCCATTGAAATTAACTTAACTTTTGCATTTGTTGAATTGTCCTGCAGCGAGTTGGCGGTGATGAGTTGTCTCATTCTGAATCTGAAGAGAAGATTTACCCCTTTCTCATTGTAAAAGGATTCTATACCTAAGTTTTCTTGTGAGAAAAGCCCTGTCTGGCACCAATGGAATGAAAAATACAGGAAGACTGATGCCTTCAATCAGTCCCTTCTGATTTAAGAGAAATGCATACAACTGCACTGACAAGTTAAGAGCATGGACAGAATGGCTTCATGCAGCGTTATGCATCTGGTTCAGCAATTACCCAGCTGTAATCATCCACTCTGAATACTCTCTGGAATAACTTTCTGTACATTTTCAATTTGTCAGTTTAATTGTGTGAATTGTTCCGTTTGTTATTCCCGAGTCACACTCCTGCTTTTTCCTTTACTTACTTTAATACATGACAAAACCACTTCACACAAATGAAAATTCGGCAGCTACACCACAGCTACCCAGATGATTTTTCTGTAATGGAAATAATAGAAGCAGGCTGTTTCTTGCGATGCTCCGGCCCATCTAATGCTCAATGATACATGAAACATCCACTATGAATGTAAGATCTTAAGAAGGAGAATGGATCGCTGAATTCCCAGAATTCCCTAGTCGCCATGCATTGGCTGAAGAATTCTGGGAGTTGAAGTCCACATTTTTTTAAAGTTGGAAAGACTGAGAAATGCTACTACAAAAAGAGTTTGTTCCAGCAACTGGATTATAATGCATGCATTTTATATGTTGTTCCTAGGGCGTGTCAAATTTTTCAACTTTCAATTTCCAAACATTAGTAGTGCTCAGAAGTTGTGACATGCCTTGGGGACTGTACAGATATTTTAGTTACTTTAGTACAATTTAGATGTGCTTGGTAAGCAACTACGTAAATATCACAACTTTTTAACATTTTGTTTGTTTCAGACATATCCAATCTAAGACCCCCAACTTCATATCATGCATGTTCTCTCAATTGACTAAACATGATATGCCCCAAACATGGGAAGATGGAGCTTTGTCCCACCTTTGCAGAGCTGAAGTATGTGTGAAAACAGCCTCTTATGTGTACAACTTAAGAAATATTTCATTGCTGCGCAAACTCTTAAAAATTGTTCTAGCACTAAACCTGGATGTTCTTTAAATGAAAATCTAAGGATAGTTTGCATGATTAATTTCACCTAACTGGAGTAGAGCTGTAGCAGAACAGTGCATAATCACATGTTCTTTACAGGTATGAAATTACTCTGACTAAACTGGGATGTTCACTGGAGAAAGCAATTATGTTGGGAAAAGTTAGCAGTAAAAGGAAACCAGGCTGTCAAAGAACACAATGGCTGGGCACCATCAAAGCTGACACCAGTCATGGAATAGAAAACTCAAAGAAGCAGTGCAAGACTGGAAGATGTGGAAGGACGTGGCCCATAGTATCACCAAGAGTCACACATGACTGAATGGATAATATCATCAAACAGGGAAGCATCTTTTCTTCGGCATTGCAATGAGAGATAATGGGATTGCCTTGATTTTGGCATAACACAATGTGTGAATCCAACTGCTATGGCTTGTAAAACATCATGTATAACTTAATGCATTGTGAGAACCAATGAACTGTGATTTACGCTTAAATCTGCATGTGTAATTGCAGTCACGGACTTGTCAGTCAAACCATATTTTTTTGTCTCCAACTTGGAAAAAGGGCAAAATATGATTCAGAAAGCCTATTGTGCTTAATTAGAGCTTCTGTCGTGTTTAAACAATGGTTGATCAAAACTCAAACGTATAGTTCAAATAAAACATTATATTCTACTTCAAACTACCTCCTACTCTATAGACCTTGGAGGGATGCAGACACAGTAGCAGGTTAAATTTGATCAAATTCTTATTTTTAATGGGGAAGGGGAGGTTTGCGTCAGTATATCTGCCATAGAATGAATGACACTAATTCAGTGAAATACAGTTTTGTAAAAAGACATACTGTATATAGATTTGCCTCCTTTTTTTAAAAAAAACACAAACATTATTGTTCCTTATTTGATTTATATGGGCACCTCTCCAACTGGAGTTTAAGGCAACATAGCAGGTTTTGGAGCAAGTTATAAAATACTTTCGAAACACAACCCACTCTCCCACACAGAAGGCAGAAAAAGCCACCTGAGCATTTTGCTTTATGAGCAAAAAGAATCCTGTCTAAGAACAAGCCACTCCTTTGTCTTTACAGTAAAGTCTCATAATATTTCTCACTGCTAGTTGTGTTACTTTGTGTAATCCAAGTCTCTAGAGCATTATAAAGTATTCATGATTAAATTTACACACAGCTCATCTTCCAAGTTTTCATTGCCAACACTAGATTCTTAGTGTGTTTGCACTCAGTGTGTAGGCTAAATTGTCAGATGTTTTCTAAATAACATGCATTTTCTAACAACGGAAAACATTCGGTGAGCTCTTTCTTTGTGATTTCTAAGCAAGTAAGTTTAAGGTGACAAGGACAAAGATTAGGATCGAAGAGTTTAAAGATCTTTTAGGGAAAAAAACCCATCAGAAATAGATGGAACTAAGAAAGTCTTCCACTGTGATAAGTTAAGAAGCCTTGGCACATCCTAATACAATACTCTTACTTCTTTTTTTAACCCATTCATTCCATCTGCAGACCTCTCTTTTTATACTCCTATCGAATTTAGTTATGGAGGGATCCCAAGGAAGAGCAAGTTGATCTTTTGGTAGTTTTCTATTAAGATTGCAATGGGCTAAGTAATCAAAAAGGATCCTGGGCACAACAATAAATATAAATGGTCCTGCCAAGCAAAATATTAACATATTCCCCTCAATACCCAACAGCTAGAATTCCAGGAAAAATTGGAAACCAACTCCTGAAGGACTCTGGGTGGCTTACAAGAGATAGCAATAGCACTCAGATGTTATATACTGCTTATCAGAGCTTTACAACACTCCCCAAGCGGTTACAGAGTCA
>JANHGC010536455.1:0-13135 GCA_027560395.1 Boaedon fuliginosus | reverse complement strand
GAAAAGTGGGAGGATCTCTGGGAGAAAAATTATAGCTTAACAATTTCAATGGCATATAGGGAAAATTTATATAAGATGTTTTATAGGTGGCATTTTGATCCAGAGAGGTTAGCGAAAATGTTTAAAAATAAATCTACAAAATGTTGGAAGTGTCATCATGAACCAGGATCATATTACCGTATGTGGTGGACATGTAGTGAGGCTCAAAAATATTGGTTGAAAATACGGGAGTGGTTAGAGAGTATGATACTACAATATAGAGAGATGAAACCTGAACTATTCTTGTTAGGAATGATACCAGAGACATACTAAAGAAGATACATATTTGTATTGACAGCAGCAAGGATTGTATTTGCACAGAAATGGAAGGAGGCAAATATACCACATGATGATGATGATGATGTAATTAAAAATTAAAAATAATTTGGAGTGTATCAGCTGAATCCCACCACTGGGACAACAATGTTGGTTACACAATAGAGTTAGATAAATGGCAGAAATTGTGGGATAGGAATTATAAATTAATGATGTCAATGCATGTAAAGAAAATCTTCATAAAATGTTTTATGGATGGCATTTTTTACCCATGATTGACAAAGGTGTTTAAGGACATATCCACAAAATGAAATGTAATCAGGCACCAGGTTCATGTTAGCCCAAAAATATTGGACAAAAATACATACATGGTTGGAAAAAATGACAAAGCAACATATAGATTTAAAACCAGAAATATTCTTGTTGGACATCTTACAGGAAAATATTACAAAGAAAATACATACTTGATTTTACATGTGCTAACTGCAGCTAGAATTGTATTTGCACAACAGTGGAAAAGTGAAGAAATCCCTACACAGGAAAACATAATTAAAAAAAATATATTAGAATGTGTAGAAATGGATAGATTAATACTCAAAATTAAGGAAAAGGAAGAAACTGAATACTTTTTAATGTGGGACTCATTTTATCAATGGCTAGCCAATAAAAACAGAAGTTAGAAATAAGGAAATACGACAGAAGGATTAATTTTATAAGGAAGGCTTATTAAAATGGATAAGCAAATATTATCATTATTATTATAAGGCCAATACCAATGTAATGAATATTATTGTAAATATTGTGATGACTATTTCTCAAATTATTTGTACGCAGACAATGCAATGTTTATTTAGAAATGGAATTTTTATATGTAATAAAACTTTTTAAAACTGAAAAAAAACTAGAGTGCACACACACATCAAATTAAGCATAGACATTTTGACTACAATAAAATAATGGTGTTTGATAATGTTGCCAAAAGACAAGCACAGGGAAGTTGTCAGCAAGATTTTTATTGCAATGGGGAAATAAAGGTGATTTGGCCTTCCTTATAATGCGAAGAGACAATACCTATTTTCTAACCTTGAGGATCCATAAGAATTTTTTGGGATTGTTTTTTGTAATGATCAAACAATGTTATGAGGCATTCTCTAATGCTTTTGGGGCATTTTCTTCTTATTACTATTAGTGTTATATACAGAGTTTTCACATTTGATGTGAACAACTGATGGATATTGTATGAACTACCATCAGAGGAGCGAATGAGCAAATGAATAAAATCATGCAGACTATAGAGAAAATGGATTCGGAAGGTGGCCAACCGGATCAATTTAAAATGCACGAACCCGACGAGATGACGCCGATGGAGGAGACAAGCAGGGAGAAAGGCGAGGTGGAGAGAAAGATGGCGGCAGAAGGAACTAAGCAAAGAAAGGACATTCGGGCATACTTTGGAAAGAAAGGGAAAGAGCCTGAGCTGCCAACTAATAAACAATTTAAAAGAAAAAAAGATTTCCAAACCGACCGGCAAGAAGAGGGAATAAACAACATGCGAGGGGGGAATTCAGTGAGGAGAATGGACAAAGAAAATAAAGATGAAAACAAAGCAGCAACCGGAAAGAAGATATTGGGGGTGGGGAGCGGACGGGGAATGACCTTTTGTAAAAGGAGAAAGAGGGACGAAGGCTAAGAGTGGGGGAAACTTTAGACAGATGAAACAGATTTTAAAGCTTTAATAAGTTGTTAGATTGCAAGGATATTTTATATGTTACTTAGTTAGAAATGGGAAACCAATTAGTATTTTTAATGATGAAGGGGAAATTAACTAGTTAGAAGGGGTAAAAGTGGGGGGTAATGATATATACTTTTAGTCATACTGCTTTTTTCTTTTTTTTTTCTTTTCCCCTCTTCCTTTTGCATTCTTTTTATATTTTTTCTTTTCATAAGTTTTTTCAATGATTGTTTTTAAATATTAACTGATAAAATTAATATATATAGTAAGGGATAGGAGATTAAGAGTGCCTAACCCTGGAAACACCAGAATGGATGAAATATATGTTGCATGTTTTCAAATTTTGGAAAAATCAATAAAATTTTTATAAACATAGATTATTGTTTACATCAGGGCTGTGAAACGCGCGAGCCACAGGCCGGATGCGTCATGTGCTGGCCACTCCCAATTTAGCAAAGGGGGAAAAAGTTGCAATACGTCAAGTGACGACACCATGACGATGCGAGTTTGACACCCCTAGTTTAGCTGCTCAGTGGGTTTATTACATTAACATTAGAAGTAGTCCTTGACTTTCAACCATCCATTTAGTGACTGTCTGAAGCTACAAGGGCATTGAAACTTATGACCTGTCCCTGCACTTACGACTGTCGCAGCATCTCCATGGTCACGTGATCAAAATATGGGCACTTGGGAATTGCTATGTATTTATGATGTTTGCAGCATAAATGCTGGCTTCACATGATCACCATTTGTGACCTTCCCAGCTGGTTTTTGACAAACAAAATTAAATCAGATTCACTTAATTACCATATGATTCCCTTAACAACTACTGTGATTTGCTTAACAACCATGGCAAAAAAAAATCATAGCATCTCACTTAACAAACATCTTGTTGTAATGGAATGGAATGCAATGGAAATTCTTTTTTTTTTTTTGAAAAATGTTTTTTCTTTATTTCAATTTGTTGCAAATGTCATCATCAACCAACATCAAACATCGTGTTAATCAGGTTACAAAATCACTCATTTATCTTTATGGTTCTGATCTCCATGGGTAGTTGGTTCCAGAGGGCCGATGCCGCCACAGAGAAGGCCTTAGCTTGGGGACTCTTCAGCCAACATTGTTTAGCTGAAGGGACCTGTAACAGGCCGACCCTGTAGGATCTAACTGCGCACTGGGAGGGATGAGGTGGCAGAAGGTGGTCTCAAAGGTACCCCACTCCTAAGCCATGAAGGGCTTTAAAAGTTATCACTAGCACCTTAAATTGGACCCGGAAGACCACTGGCAGCCAGGGCAGCTCGCGGAGGACAGGTGTTATATGGGTGCACTGAGGTATACCCTTAATCACTCGTGTGACTGCATTCTGGACCAGTTGAAGTCTCTGAGTGCTCTTCATGGGCAGCCACATGTAGAGTGCATTACAGTAATCTAATTGAGAGGTGATAAGGGCATGAGCAACCATAAGAAGAGCCTCCTGGTCCAGGAAGGGGCGCAACTGATCCAACAAGCAAACCTGTATATAATCCCCCTTGGCCACAGCTGCCAAATGATGGTCCAATTGCAGCTGTGGATCCAAGAGAACTCGTAAGTTGTGCACCCGTTCTGTGGGGAGCAATTTTTCTCCCCTCAGCATCAACATTGGACAACCCACTGGACCATGAGAGGGCAACATCCACAGCCACTCAGTCTTGTCAGGGTTGAGCCTGAGCCTGTTGGTCCCCATCCAGATCCTCACAGCCATCAGACACCGGGACATCACCTCAATGGCATTACTAGTTTGGCTTGGGGCAGAGATGTATAATTGGGTATCATCAATGTACTGATGATACCCTGTGCCATCAGATGATCTCACCCAGCGGTTTCATGTATATGTTAAATAGGAGAGGGGACAGAACCAAATGCTGAGGAACCCCACAAGGCGGGGGCCTCGGGTTAGATCTCTGCCCCCCTACCAAAACCGACTGGGTATGGCCCAAGAGATAGGAGTACCACTGCAACACGGTGCCTCCCACTCCCAGCCCAGGCCCCAGAAGGAGACCATGGTCAATGGTATCAAAAACTGCTGAGAGGTCAAGAAGCACCAGGACAGAGAAAGCTCCCCCATCCTGGGCACACCAGAGATCATCTGCTAGAGTGACCAATGCCATCTCAGTGCTGTACCCAGGTCTGAACCTGAACTGTAAGGGATCCAGATAATCAGCTTACTTCAAGGTGCGTAGGAGTTGAAGCACCACCACCTTCTCAATAACGTTCCCTAAAAATGGAAGGTTGGAGACCGGATGAAAGTTGTTCAAAACAGCTGGGTCCTGGAAAGGCTTCTTGAGGAGGGGTCTCACCGCTACCTCCTTCAAGGCTTGTGGGAAGAATCCCTCCCTCAAAGAAGCATTAATAACCACCTGGAGCCAGCTGTGTGTCACCTCCCAGCCAGCCAAAACCAGCCACAAGAGACAAGGTCCAATAAACAGGTGGTGGCACTCATTGCACCCACCACCTTGTCCACATCATCAGGGGCCACAGGAACAAACTCTTCCCAGATAACAGGACTAAGACTTGCTCCGGTCACCTCCACAGACTCTGTCTAGCTGGAGTCCAAGTCTGACTGAATCTGGGTGATTTTATCTGACAAACTGGACAAACTCTTCAGCTCTACCCTGGAAGGTTCCTTAGCCTCCCCCGGGTTTCAAAAGGGAGCGAGTCACCCTAAACAGAGCAGCTGGGTGACAGTCTGAGGATACAATAAGAGCGGCATAGTAAGAATGCTTTGCCACTTTTATCGCCACTAAATAGGTTTCAATGTGGATTCCTAGTAGTGTTTGGTCAGATTCAGCTTTCCCGGACCTCCAGCAGCACTCTAGATGTCTCTCCTGCCACTTCATCCCCCGGAGCTCCTCAGTAAACCAAGGGGCCTTCCGAGATCAGCGGACAGTGAGAGGTCGCAAAGGCACAACCTGATCTAAGGCCCCGGCAGCAGCACTATTCCAAACTGCCACCAGAGTCTCAACTGAGCTGTGGGCAAGGGAATCAGGAATCTTGCCAAGCTCCCTCTGAAACCCAATTGGGTCCATTAGGCACCAGGGGCAGAACCACCTAGTCAATCCTCCCTGCGGCGTGGGGTGGTCGTCAGGAAATCTAGTCTTAAAAGGGAGTGATCTGACCATGACAAGGGTTGAATAACTATATCCCCAATTCCAGATCATGGCGCCATTGCTCCGAGATAAAAACTAAGTCAAGTGTGTGCCCTGCCCTATTAGTTGGACCCTGAATTACTTGGTTCAGGACCATGGTTGCCATGGAGGCCATGAACTCCTGGGCCACATCTGAGGTCTCGCCAAGGGATGGCAGATTGAAGTTCCCAAGCACCATTAGTCAGGGAAACTCAACCGCCAGCCTGGCTATCCCCTCGAACAGTGCAGGCAGAGCTGTTGTAATGCATCTGGGAGGCCAAACATCAGCAACAAGCTCAACTGAACCCCCCGAGTCCAGCTTCAAGAGGAGAGACTCACACCTGACAATCTATGGAGTAGTGCCCTTCCATGGATGGAGATCCTGATGGATAATAACAGCCAACCCTCTGCCCCTGCCCTGAGGTTGCGGCTGATGCAATACCTAAAACCTGGCAGGCACATTCCAGTGAGGGGGACACCCCCCTCCTGCCCAGCCAGATCTCAGTGATACAAGCCAGGTTAGCCCTCTCCTCCAGGATTAGCTCCTGAACCAGAGGAGCTTTATTGACCACCAACCTAGCATTAAAAAGCAACAGCTGGAGCCCAGGGCCCTGAATTCCTGAGCCACCAGGCCCCTGAAATGAGCCAGAGGGGTCAGAACACGGTACCACCATCAGTTGATTGATGGGTACATATTCCCCGATGATGGCTTACCCCTCGGCTCCCACCATATCTGCCTCTCCCAGTCACTACTGAAATTGGCCAGCCTTCACAATCCTTTAAAGGAGCTGTCCATCCCGCTCTATCCTCTCCCACCATATCCAGCCAGTGGGAGAGTCCCCTCCCCTCAGTCACCCAACCACTCACACCAATCAACCAATTACCTACCTCAATCAACCTTGACTGGGGAAGAGAGGTGGGGTATAAATTTAATAGGTAAATAATAAATTAAATTAATTTAAAAGTTAATTTAACACTATAAATATTAAAACAATATATAATACATAAAAATTATAAAAAAATACATCAATAGATTAAGGAAAACGATATACTCTCCCTCAGTAATAAGAATTTTTAAAAATTAAGTCTGATTATTAAATAAGGACAAGGGGGGGAACAGTAAGGGAAAATATCAGAGTCAAGCTGTTGCCAGTTCATAAGCCAAGATATCGGAGGGGGAATAGTTCATAATATACCCCTCCTGCAGACAGTATGGTAATGGTGCTAAGTTTGTGAAACCGACCCTGCAAAGTTGATAAAATGCAGGGTCATTGTCCGAGATGGAGCAAATCAACATAATAGTTAACAAGTTCTCCAGCCAGCCAGCATCCAGTCTCCAATAGTCCTGGAGGTCATAATCCATGATGAAGCCCTCTAAAACGGCTGAAAGCTGGCCAGGTCCACTACACCTTGTTTGTTCTGCACTCATCCCCAACTCCATGGGGGGTGCCCAAGTCCGTTGTCTGAACCTTGCTGGTATGTTAATTTCCCACTCAGTCAGCTCCCCAAGTCCAGCTGGAATGTTGTTAAAATTTATTTATTTATTTATTTGATTTATATCCCGCCTCTCTTCCCCCAATGGGGAACTCGAGGCGACCATAAAAAGTCGAATGTCTCCCGCCCTAACAGGGGCTGTCAGAAACTCCACAAAGTCCCGAGATTGCAGCTCAGCTCCAAAGCGATTTAATTCCAAGCCCAGCCAGGAAACCAGAGCCCCCCTGGTAAAGCTGGTAAAGCCAAGGTCCTCCCTCACAGCGAAAGGCTTGAGGAAAGCCCCACAGCTCCATAATCAGCTGGGGAGTCACCGGCATAACACTGAGGCTCCAAGTTCTCCGAAGGTCGCATAAGTCCCAACAAGCCATAGGAGTCAGGCATAAACCCTGTAACTTCGTCAATCAGTTGGCCAGGGTAACCATACCATTTCCATCTGTCACCTTTCATAAAGAACTCCATCTGCCAAGCTGAGGCTCTGCCGAGGCCAGCCCAACTGTTTAGTTGAATTAATCCCAGCGTTCAGCCCATCCTAGGTCTTCCCGTCCTCTTAACAGTTGCAAGTCAATCCACATATCTCAGGTTCGCAACAGTAGCAACAATGGCTCTAACAGTTCACTCCAAATTCCCCCCTATCCCAGCCAGACTTAGCTAGGGAGAGAGGAAAAATATTCCAAGTTTAGCAGCCAGCTCCACAGCGGTATGGGAGAATGCATCTGCTGTGGCCGCCATCTTGGTAATTGGCATACAACAGCATTCACACAACACATCTCTGGTTAGTTGATTCTGGATCCATCTACCATGCCACTAAGAACAAGATACTATTACACAACATACAACCCAGTAACATCCCTATTACAGTTGCAAATGGTACCACTAGTATAGCCAAAGGTGAAGGTTCCATTTCTATCCAAGGCCTAGGAGAAACTACACAAGTTTTATACACACCCACATTTAGACACAACTTACTAAGTACCACAAAACTAGGCATACGAGGTTATAAAATTTCAATTGATAGCATTGGAGGTCACATTATAAGAAAAGACGATAATACAATTGTTGACAATATCTCTGTTATTAATGGTCTACCTTTTTTAATTCCAGAATCATCAACCTCAACTGAACAAAAAAATCCAACTTCACTTGTAATGAAATCTGATCCTGATACTCATCCCAACCGAAACCACAGCATCTACCATGAAGGTAATAACAATTCAACATAACACACATCTTCAACTGTCAACACCACCACCACACCCACCCATCCCACTTCACAATTAAACACCCAAACCACACAACAGAATTCTTCCACACACATCACTTCACAATACCACAACACAAAACAAATAAAAAACCAAGCCCGCATCAAAGAACCACTCCACGATAACTGCACACCTTTTACATAGACACATAGGCCACACCAACACTTGCAGTAGATAATACACAAGCATACTCTCTAGGCTTATCCATAAAAAATTGTGAAATACAACTTGATTGTGAAATATGCAAAGCAGCAAAATCCAAAGCTGCACTAATTCCCAAAAGTAGTACTAGACAAACAATTCACATATACGAACTCATTCACGTAGACATTGTAGGCCCTTTTCCCCTTTCTTTAGGTAAAAGAAAATATGTTGTAAATGTCATTGATGACTTCAGCCATTATGGTCATGTCTACACTATCAAAGAAAAATCTCAAGTTTTCCAAAAATTAAAAAAAATTTACACACTGATTGAGAATCAACACCAGATAAAAATAAAAAAAAAATTCAAACTGTGGAGATAAATTCACATCATATCAATTTCAAAATTGGCTTAAATCAAAAGGAATTATCCATTACAAAAAAATCTCCATTTACTCCACAAGGAAATGGAATTTGTGAAAGAAAAAATGGCACACTTCAAACAATGATGTGCAGCGTCATGCAAGATGCTAATGTCCCTTGAATTTTTGGGTGGAAGCTGTAGTGTATGCAAATTATACTATTAACAGAATGTGGAACAAAATTATTGACTTCTGGGTTGGATCCAACAGGACTGGTTGCAAGGCTTGCAGCTCCCGCGGCTTTGGACGAGGCTTCCCGAAGGTGGGCTCCTAAAGGAGCCTGAAGTCCTCCTGGAGAGAGGACTAAGCGAGGGAGATTTTACCGGGATGGGTACAGGGGAGCCACATCTCCCCTGCCCATTTGTGACTTGTCTCTGTAGCCACCAACAGATGAAGCGGCGGCGTTCCACCATTATGCCATCAAGCCAGGTACAACCATCAGAGCAAGATTTGTGCAGCAGATGAAGAGAGGAACAGGAGATTCAGAGGGGGTGAGTGTTGAGATCTAATAAGAACAGCTACTCCAGAATTAATCCTGGAACTGTGAAAGACCCCGACTAGATTGTAAGCGGCGGACTTGAGAGGGGGAAGTGCCTATGAATGCATGGAAGACTAAAGAATTGAGAAAATATAATTTTAATTGAGAATTTAAAATCATAACCCTTTAGAGTGACTTTTGAAAAACTGGAGTGGTTTGATCTGGGAGCCGGATTTATTGGTATTAAAAAAGGAAAGAAAACCTTTTTAATTTAGAGAAAAATGGTTGTGACGTAGAGTGTTGTATTGAATAGAAGGAGTGGAATATGGAGGCACTTGAAGATTTAAAAGAATATACCTATGAGATGTTTATGCAATTAAAAGAACTGCCACACCAGGAAAAAAGTTGGGGAATTTTATATACACAAAATGGCGACTTGCTACTGAAACAGGAGAAGGAAACGCTCAAAAGATTGGTGGAGCGAAAAAGAAGATGGAAGAATAACAGGAAGTTAAATCAATGATGGAGGCAGCGCAGAGTAAAGATAGGAGGTGTGAAATGGAGATGCCAACAAAAGAAGGAATGGAGATGAGCAACATATGATGGAGGATGGTGGGGGTGGCAACCAGAATGGAGGAGGAGACAGGAGGAAACCAATGATGGTAAAAGCAGACGATTGAGGAGAGAAGAATGGCTGATATGTGAAAACAACTATGGGGAGCGGAGAAGGAGAAGACTGGGTGATGATCTGATCTGATATAAGAAGACAAGAAAAATGCATGCAAGAGATAACGGATAAAGAAATGCTAAAAGAGTATTAATTGGGAAGATAGGGAGATGTTAGTGTTAAGACAATAAAAATAAAGAGATCTAGAAAATGAAACTATGTGAAGATAAACTTTTAATTAGATATGTAGATTGAGATAATATGAGATTGGAGAAAGAATAAATGTAGAAACAAAGTGTTTTATATAGGCAGGACTAAGGGGGAAAATATGTGTAGAAATAGAAAGAAAATATATAGGGAATGTAAGAGAACATAGAATATTTTTAAAATTATTAATGTTTAGTTAGAATGAATTTGGGATGGGAGGGGGATAAAATTAATAGATAGAATATTGGATAGAAAATGTACTAAGAAAAATGATAACAAATGATTAATTATATTTTTTATAAAAGTGGTAAGGCTCTAGAGAAAGGAAAATAAGGAGTAATGGAATAGAGAAATGTAAAGATGAGTCCAGGAATACAAATGAGAGAAAAATAAAGAGGGAAAAAGTAAAACAAAGAAAAATGAACTCCCTCCCTCTCTTCCTGCGCCCCGCTCGGCCGCCTTGCCAGCCGTTCCCCAAGCGCAGGCGACGATGCGAGGCGCGGCGCGGAGGCGCTAAAGCAGCCCGGCTGCCGACAGACTGCGGTGGGCGGCCGCGAGCAGCGCTGGCCCGGATTGGCGCCCGTTGTGGTGGTGGTGGGGGTCGTCGGGCAAGACGCAGGACAAACCCGGTGTCAGGTGAGGGCGGCGCGAGCGTCCCGGCGGCGCGCGGTGGCAATTCAGGGAAGGGGCGCAGTATGAGGAGCGGGCGCTTCCTGCGCCCCGGCGGTCCCCATGCAAAAGTAGCGCAGGGCAAGGAAACAGGCAAGCAAACCCGGTCCTTACGAATGCCTAATTCGTGGGCTATTGTGGGGAGGGGGGGACTGGGGTAACCGATGTTTCTTGCAGGAATTCTCGCTCGCGGGCGCGCAGCGGAGGGGATTTGGCCACGGCCCGGAAAATCTGTGTACAAAACAAAAGGTTGGGCGCTCACACAGCATGCTTGGTTGGGAGCATTGTTGTGCGGCTGCCTTCCCGACACAGGAAGTTTGGTCGCTCGGTATTTTTTTAAAACCTGATTTATTGTATGCTCCGAATGCAACCCGGACTAATAAGTTACGTGAAGCAGCGGGACCAGTTATGGACCAGTAAGTTATGTGAAGCAGCGGGTTAACTCAGTCAGCAAAGGGTGAAGGGTTGTGTGCTGCAGCTAATTTCTTGCACTGCAGGGGTGGTCCTCCAGCTGCTGGGAGTGGGAGGGTACCCGGGACAGGTGACAGAAGCCCCGCTCAGCATTGTCAGCCCTCCAGTGATTAAGGGAGTTGCGATCCGAGGCTCCTGCCAAAGCTCCTGCTTTGTTCAAAGTTCTGCTTCAGCTTTACATACACGAGTCCTCCTGACTTCAAAGGGTTCACAAGACAAGTTTGCACATGTTGCAGTGTGAGTGCAGACGCTATTCAGGATTGATGCTAGGCGCAAAATTACAGGTAAGTGATTGAGCATCTGTTTTGCATTTATGAGTGTGTTCAGTTGTAATCATCTCCACTTGAGAGGCTCTGGTAGCAGGAGAGGTGAAAACTCCATGCGCAACCCTTTGGAGACCTTTTGGCAGAATGGAAAGTCCTGGAGGAAAAAAAGAGAAATAATGTAATTGGGTAAATTGTACCTTTGTAGGATGCTGCCATAAGTTGTCTTGAGGCATCTTTAAAAAACACATATACCTTTGGTGCTATAAAAAGAGATCAGCCAGCATTGCTCTGTTGCATGTGTAAAAGCCCAACCAGACTCAAATTCGAAAAGAGGGAGAAAGAAAGAGAGAGAGAGAGAGAGAGATTGATTTGTACATGCTGGTTTCAAGGAAGGCTTTTGCACTTTTCCTTCTCTCCATGTGCCTGGGCATTATTTCTGGTAACTGTGCATGCCAACATGAAGCCAGTTGGCTTGTTCTGTGCAAGACTGCCTCTTTTATATGATGGAGGAAATGAAAATCTCACATATCAGTGCTGCTAGGAATAATGCACCTGGAATGCAGCCGCTGATGTGGTCAGCAATGACCATGTGAACCTTATTAAAGAATGGCTGGTTATTTGTGTGTCTTTTTGCTGCTTTGTGTGTCCTGAGTGACAGAAACTGAATCAGTGCTTATATGATGCACCTTGAAGCATTGCTTCTGGTCTTGTATATGGCATGTTTCAGGAATCCTAAACACTTTTCAGTTTCTTTCTTCAAACACGGTTCCTTAGTGCAAACAGGCTCTAGTCCTGAATGACCTGGCCGAATTGTAAAATTGAATGTGTCAAGAGAAAACATTGGAGAGCAGTCGATTTGATTTTAGGTTAATGAGATGAAAATGCTAATGACATGACGGTGAATGTTTGTTTTTATCTTGCTTCTTTTTTAAAAAAAGTCCCTCCCTTCCCCCAGCAAAATAAATGTGACCCTCAATTTGGAAAGGTTTTCTGAAAGGATATATATAGCTACCTCGAGTTCCCCCTGACCTGGGAAGAGAGGAGGGGTATAAATCTAATAAAGAATTTAATAATAATATATGTGGTGGTGGTGGGAATTTTAGTAAAGAGCCTGTTAACCTTGGAGCTTGGCAACTTCATCAGATGTCTGCAAGATTTGGATTATTTTGGTAAAAAAAATAAAAATAATGTCATTTATGGTTATTGTGAGGGCCCAGGCTGCTGGGCCCCTGCTTGCTTTTCATTGTACAAAAAGTGGAGATTCTTGTAATAAAATGCCTTTGGGGGAAAGCCAGGGAACTCAGCATCCTTGGAGTGGCTAAAAGACACCTTTTATGTGTCTCATACATTTTTATCTATGGAGCTCTTGCTGTTCTCTGAGCTGTTTGCTTGCAGACTACCGGCTATCATCAGTGCATGGGATTGTGGGGTTTGCTCTCAGTACACAGTAGCTTTTCCTGCCAGTTTTTGGTGGGGGAGTAGTTTTTCTTGTTGATGGCTCCTGAGAGTATGGTTTTTTAACAGATTCATATTCTTCCTTTCCTCTCTAACAGAGTTTAAGGTAGCATACATAACCCTCGTTCTTGTGAGGTGGGTTGGGCTGAGAGAGTGGCTGGTACCAGAGTTTTCCCATTGCCAGCCCTCATTCCTAAGCAGTGATGTCTTCTCTAGTCCATGAGGGGAGGGGGCTTCAATTGCACTACAGAATAACAGAATCAGAAGGGATCTTGGAGGTCTTCTAGTCCAATCCCCTGCTTAGGCAGGAAACCCTATACCAGGGGTCTGCAACCTTAAACACTCAAAGAGCCATTTGGAACCATTTCCCAGAGAAAAGAAAACACCGGGAGCCA
>JANHGC010531759.1:0-13166 GCA_027560395.1 Boaedon fuliginosus | reverse complement strand
TTTCCTGTGGATCTCTCCACCGCCATCTAGTGGCCTGATGGCACTTTCCATATGTGGGATGGAAAAATTCCAACACAACCTCTCATCTAAATTAAGAAGCTCATCACAAAATATCCCTGGACAATAAGAGGGCTAGGTTTCAAGTTAAGTAAGCTTCCCTACACCTTTCTATTCCCTGAAAATGCCTCATTTCAGAATTTTTTATTGTACCTGCAGACCTGCTCAAGTTGTTGCCTCCTTTACACCTTTACACAAGAAAATAACCTATTATATAGTTATGTCTTTTTCTTTTGCCAGTCATTTGCAAAAAGAAGGGACTCCACTGTGGATTCCACCATGGTCCAGAGCAGTGTTTCTCAACCTTGGCAACCTTGGGAAATGTTGTCTGGGGAATTCTGAGCATATCTAAAATTGTCAATATTGAGAAATACTGCTTTAGAGATTCAAGCATAGTAGTGGCTGAGCATAAAGGGACTTTCTCACTTCTGTTTAAATTATTTATCTATTCCATGCCATGCAAAGCATTGTCAGATGGTGTGTGTATATATATAACATTAAAGCACATTAAAATATAATGTGAAGTATATAAAATAATACTCATAAAATTATCATTATGATCATAATTATCATCATAAGATGACCATCAGTATCTTCAGGTTTATAAATAAGACAAGGTGAATAAAAACTTTTTAGTTTGTGTTTGATTTATAAACAAGTGACTGCTGGAGAGCAAATCTACAACAGAAGATTTTAGGAAAACCTCAAGATAACCATCCTTTAAACAGCTTCACAAGCAAAGAGCCTTCTCAAATAATTTACATGGGCTTAGCCTGTATTTTATTTTTCTTTTATGACTTGTCTTTTTCAGCTGCTTCATTGTATCCATTTTGATTTTGATTTTTCTTTACTAAGAATTTTGTGGAGAAGAGTTTATTTTGTTTTTTTGTACAGCCATATTGGTATAATAGGGGCCAGTTTGGTGCTGTGGTTAAGGCACCAGGCTAGAAACCAGGAGATCAAGGCATAGACATAAAATCAGCGGAGTGACCTTGGGCTAATCACTTTCCTTCAGTCCTAGGAAGAAAGCAATGGCAAATCACTTCTGAAAAACGTTGCCAAGAAAACTGCAGGAACCACTCCAGGGAATCACGAGGAGTCAACATTGACTCAAAGGCATAAAAATAAATAAACATTGATGTAAAGTGAGTTCTCAGACTAAGAAAGGTTTGGGAGATAGTTATATGAGCAAGCAGCTGCAGACTTTTCCATTATCAGTGAAAAGACCCACCTCCTTGCTGGTTCATATGAGGCCTTCTGGGAAGAAACTAAGCGGTTCTCTTTGTTTGATATATTAGAAGATAAATTGGTTCTAAATCAGAAACAGTTCAGTTGCTGAAAATATTATAACCTTATCCCTATCATCTTAGTAAATATTGCTAAAGAAAACTGTGCTATGAAGAATTGCAGTTGGTTTCAGGCACCTGCCAAAAGCATAACATTTACTGTAGCTACTTCAGGTGCCTTTCTGCATAGTCTTTTTAGGTAGTTTCATTCATTCTATTTCTCTCATTAGTTTCTATTTATCATCATTCTGAGTTATTAAAATCGCCTTGTCTATTTCATATTTATTATGTGTGTTTATGCTATTTTAATCAAATGGATTCAAGTTGCTTACAAAAGATACAGTATAAGCAACCATCTCAAAGAATATCGATCTACACACAGGCACATGGATACACAATTGAATTCAATGATACTAATAACAAGTAATTATAAATAGTAGCCACACGTATCCCAGTATCTGCACCAACAGCTTGTGAATCCCAAAATGACTTGAATCCCAAAATATGTGCCTTAATATCAAGAAGACCAGAACTATACTTTGCTTTTTCCTTAAATTCTCAATTGTTCTGTTTTATTATGTAGAACTTGATTCTAGGTTACTATCAAATGAAAGACAGTTTGAGTTGCCAGCAAGTTAAGTCAGGAATTTCTTAGATAAACAATAGAGGTTGCTTTTATTAATTCATCAATATATTTTAACTTGAATGTTCTCAGCAGTACTACAGGTTATTTCCCTTGGACATCTGTGCATATATAAATACCTTTAACATTTATAGAATTTCCCCTCTATTAGTGTTTTCCTTCTTTCTGAGCAAATAGTATCTTTCAATTACTATATTCTAATCACAAGAATCATCCTATAGGCTTCTCCATAATACTTATTAAATTGTATTTGTTTTGCTGTAATAAGAGTTCAGGTTTGTTTATTTTCCATGTTCTAAATGTTAGTATATAAAAAATAAATGCCATGAAAGTATGACTCAAAGTGAATCAATGAATATGAATCAATACGTCTATATGACTCAATATAAATCAATGACTCTAGAAAGGGTGCAGATTAGGGACCTGGAGGCTAAAACATGGGCATGGCAAGTCTAGTGATGAGAAGGATGAGGGGTGACATCATAGCAGTTTTCCAATATTTGAGGGGCTGTCATGGGGAGGAGAGGGACAACCTGTTTTCCAAAGCACCTGAAGGTTAGACAAGGATCAATTGATGGAAACTAATCAAGGAGATATTCAACCTAGAAATAAGGAGACATTTCTGACAATGAGAATAATGAACCAATGGAACAGATTGCCTTCAGAAGTTGTAGGTGCTTCATCATTGGAGGCTTTCAAGAAGAGAGTTGGAATAGATGAATAGATGAACTTCCAACTCGTTATTTTGTATTCTGTAATATTTATTCCCAATTCATGAAAACCCATATTATATAATTATTATTTTTCCTGTAATCACAATTTCTTTTTAAATAGAAATTTTATTGAAAGTTTTAAGGAGAAGATTAAAAATCAACAAACACTAATAGAGATCAAAGAAAGAAGAAAAGGGGAAAGAAGAAAGACAAAGACAAAGGTAAAAAGGAAAAAAAGATGAAATAGAAAGAAGCTTCTAATTTTCTTTTTAGCAAATACAAGTATGATTACAAAGTTATCTCTTAATCTATAGTTAAAAAAAGAAAATCTCACTTTTTATTTTTTTTCTAATCATCAAAATCTCAAATGGTAAATGCATTTTTCTGTATGATCAAAAAAGTCTGTAAGGGGATTTTAATCAGCCATAAATGTGAATATTGTCTTTAAGATCACTTTTAATATGTATTATAACTACAGCAAAAGTGATACAGTCTTCTTGTTGTCAAACCAGAGTAAAACACATGACACTCATTTTATACTGGACACACTGAAATAAATTCATTTTGTTGTCTCATCTGCATATTTCGGAACATTAACTACAACATTAATAAATAACTTGAAAATCACTACAGAAAGGAAACAATAATAGCTAATTATTTTCCCATTATTTTCTTCCTTGGTGATGATAAATTAGAAAGGATGTTTGAAGTTCACTATTTTGATAATTCACTGACATTAGCTATTTTAGCATCTTTTGAGGAGGAATAATTTGTAATTTTCATTGCTTGGAAGCAATTTTCTTCTGAATCTGGCTTTTATCTTGACATCAGTGGTTTGCATGTAGACAGATACAAAGTCAGTCAGTCAAGTAGCTGACTAGACATTTAACTGCTTTTGTTACAAAAAAAAACAAAAAAAAACAAGAAAGTTGCCTCTTGAAAAAGCCCCTTTGGGACAACCATGACCTGGATGGCTGAGAATCTCTATAGACTTTTGTATACATTGTTAACCACATTGCAAATGGAAGATTGAGAGGAAAAATTGAATTGAATCAAAATTTATTTTGGAAACTTAAATGAATTAGCCAAAAATGATAATGATTGATACTATATAGTATCCTCTATCATTTATGATTAGCACTGTTTAGAAACTCAGGCCACAGCAGAGAAGTGCCAAATGATAGTTATGAATTGGACATAAAATCGCTAACAAACATTTGTAACAAACCCAGTTTTAAATTATCTGCACTGAAACCAAAACAGAATTCAAAGCTGACAGGTATAAGGTACATGAGGAAGGGAGGGAGGGATGGACAGCCAATAGTTGTCTTAACATCTATTTATATCATTAAAAATGTATATAATTTCCCATATTACAGAGCAATAGCTACAATATTGTTAAATGATTTATTTCAGACAATACTGCATTTATTACTTTGTTATAAATAGAAAAATATCTATGTTACTGAAAGAAATATATGAAAACAATAGTACATTTCTTTCAATTAGCAAAGATACAAGGCAAAGGTGATCATTCTTCTCATTTGTATCTGTAATTACTGTGAAAGTCTTGGTCACAAGATCTGAAAGCATAAACGGATAATTGGGATCAAAACTGAAAAAGAGGAATATAAAATGAAATGTTAAGTGGATGATATAATATTGTTACAAAACTCTATATGATTCTTAATAAAATGTTTTAGTTGCTTTTGTAGATATAATTTAATGAAAAGAAAGATAATAACAAGGCACTAACTTTGAAAGAAGAACATTTTGTAAAAGAAGAGACAGGCTGTGTAATAGCAAAAAAAAAAAAAAAAATCCAGTAAAAAGTTTACTTGACAGATTGCAGTAAATACATACTTTGAAACAAATACAAATGCAAAATTGTGAAATAATATATGATAATAAAAATAATGAAATAAGAAATAGAACAAGTTCTTGAATAGTGGAAAAGCTTAAAAAGCCATAGAATATTATAGGACAGTATAACCAGTGACTGAATAATATCATTTAAACTTCATGGACAATTCTTTAACATGATGATCTCCTAAAATCTATGCTCCAACCATTGATGCAGAAGAAGGGATTGATGAGTTTTATGATCAAATTCAATTTGAAGTTGACAGAACCATGCAAGTAACAAGTGCTGCTTGTGACTGAAAGTTTGAATACCCAAGCTGAAAATATTAAGGAGAAAAATGTAGTTGGGTTGCACGACTTAGGAAACCAAAATGAAGCAGGAGACAAATGTATTGATTTCTGCCACCCCAGTGAGTGGTACTTTCTTCAAAAAAACAAAACAAAATGCAAAACAGAACAAAACAAATTTTGTTCTTAACAAATAACAAACACAGATAACGTCCTTGTCAATTTCATCTCAACTTCCTTCATCTATGCCTCTGTAAAAAGTGGCAATGGTCTGCAATTAAAACAGCACAGCCCAAATCAATACTTTTTTGTCAAAGTTAGATACCAGACATTTCATTCTTGGAAGGAGATTCTGCAGTTTAAAATAAAATCAGTGGGGTGGTAAATATTTGTCTGGTCATATGTAAAAGAAATATGGGTAATTACTCTAAAGGAGGCTCTGAAGCTATCAAGCATCTTTCCTCTTTAAGGACTTTTGAACAGAATTATATGAATTCTGTCCTGGTGCAAGATAACGGAAAAGATAATAATGGATTTGTGAGTGGGTTTAGAAGTACCTAGAAGAAGCAAGGCAATTAAATAGAAGCCAGCATGGGTTTGTTAAAAACAAATCAAGTCAGACAAACCTTATTGCCTTCTGTGATAAAGTGACTAAATTGGTGTATCAGAAAAATGCTGTGGACATAGTTTACTTGGACTTCAGTAAGACATTTGATAAATGGTGTGGTGGCCTAATGGTGAACATGCTCACCTCTCACTTGGAAGGTTAAGAGTTCAATCCTAGGTAGCAGCAGATATTTTTCTCCTAGGGTGCAAAGAAAAAGTATCTGATGCTAACTATGCATGGCATCAGAAAGGGTATCCAGCCAATAAATGTTCAGCTACATAGAGTCACCACAACATTACTCAGAATTAAGGAATTATGGACTCATAAAAAGGGAAAGAAAGGCATTTGACAAAGTAGACCAGAAGGCATAGAAGGGGACCTCAGATGACACCAATTTTCAGACAACACCAAACTGGGGGAGCCGAAATTGCTAATACTTTGGAAGATGGACTCAAGTGTCAGAAGCGTCTTGACAGACTTGAACACTGAGCTTTATCCAACAAAATGCAATTTACTGGTAGGACAAATAAGGTTCTTCACTTAGGCAAGAAAAATCAAGTGCCCAGGTAGTACCTCACTCAACAGTATTAACTGTAAGCAGAATCTAGATGTCCTAGTGGACCACTACCTAAATGGAAGCCAGCAGTGTACTTGCAGCTGCCAAAAAAGCCAATGCAGTCCAATACAGAATGTGGTGACTTATTTTAGAAAGCACCTGAAGGCCAGTTAAGAAGTAATGAGGGAAAGCTCATTAAAGAGAGATCCGACCCAGAATTAAGGGGAAATTTCCTGGCAGTGATAACAATTAATTAGTGCTTCCAGACATTGTGGGGGCTCCAATACTGGAAGTTTTTGAGAAGAGATTGGACAAGTCCAGAATGATATAAGGTGTCCTGCTCAAGTAAGGATTGGACCAGGAGACCTCCAAGATCCCCCACAACCTATGACTTTAAGTTTTACGAAAAAATGATTATGCAGCAATCCATGTGCAAAGCCAGCCAGATAATTTTCAAACTGGGAAAATGAATTGAGGACAAGCACATTTATTTTTCTATTTGACTGGGAGATTTCTATTTGAATAAACTTCTGCTCTTCTATATTTCTATTAATGATTTCAATAAAAAGGAAGGGTTACTGAATTGAATAATGAGTATCATAGAAGACAGAAAAAACAAAACAAATATTATTGATGGTTACAGAAATTGACTGAAAGTTACAGAATGGTTTTTTAAGACAAATGCAGAAATCAAATACATCAGTGTAGGAAGAGAATCCAAGCTCTATAATAGTTCTTGTTACAAGGATATTGATATGGTAAATGAATGCAAACTAAATATAAATCAACAATGTGATATGTCTTCAAAAAAGAAAAATCCAAGGTTAAGCTACACCAAAAATGTACTTTCCAAATTTCAGGAACAAATAGCTTTATCTTATTCTTCTTTCATCAGATCATACCTTGAATTTTCTGTCTAGTTCTGTGCACCACACAAAAGATTATGACAAACATTTTGAGGTATGCAATGAGAAGAATTGAATTAATATGAAACTAAGCCTTGTGAAGAAAAATAAAAAGATGAGTGTGTTTAGTTTAAAGAAGAGTAAATGGGCATATGATAATAGCACTCAAAAATCTCAGAAAGGATATCACAAAAAATCAAGATCTGTTTTCTAGTACACCAAAGTACAGCATATAACATTATATGTTTCAGGAAGACCGATCCCAACTTAATGTTAGGGAAAAGGCACTTTCTAAGAGCAGTTTAACAGTGCAATTACCCAGAGAAGTAGAGAGCTACACTCTATAGCAGGCCTGTCAAACTCCTGGCCAGTGCCAAGCATGCGTCATGTGCTAGACACACTCCTGCCCAGTTTAGCGAATGGGGGGAAAGTCCCAATACATCACGTGATGCCACCATGACAATGTGAGCTTGACACCCCTGCTCTACAATGTGAGCTTGACACCCCTGCTCTACAAGCAGAACTGGATATCCATCTATCATGGATGCATTAATTTGCATTCTTCTATGAAGCAGGAGGTTGGAGCTGATGGCTTAAATCAGTGGCCCCCAACTTTTTGGATACCAGAGATCAGTTCCATGGAGACAGGTTTTTCAGTGGATCAGAGGAGGCATGGTACCTCGGTGGCACAGTGGTTAAATGCAGCACTGCAGTCTCTGCTGACTTGTTCAGCAGGTTGTCAGATCAAATCCCCAGGCTCAAGCTTCTTCCTTCCCAGGCTCAAAGTTGACTCAGCCTTCTATTCTTTCTAAGGTCAATGAAATGAGGACCCAGATTGTTGGGGGCAATAAGCTTACTCTGTAATTGCTTGGGGAGTGTTGTAAAGCTCTGATAAGCAGTATATATATAAATCTGAGTGCTGTTGCTATCCATGTTGTAAGCTGCCCAGAGTCCTTTGGGAATTGGGCAGCATAAAAATGTAATAATAAATAAATAAATGGTTTCATGTGCTATCTGCAACATGAGGATAGGGCTTCGCTTGTTTGTGCAGTTTCTGGCATGCAGTGCCGATCCACGGACTGGTTGTTGGGGACCCTTGGCTTAACTGATCCCTTATCAACTCTATGAATCTCTAGGAGAGAGAAAGCAAAGCAAAGCAGAAGTAAACAGATAGACCGGGTGAGTTCAGGGTTTTAATCTGCAGGTGCTTGGGTGACTCTGTCAATACATGTTTGAATAATTACTTCTTCTCATAGTTATCTGTCAATTCTATAGCTCAGCAATTACTTTGACTGTTTTTGGTTGGTTTTCATTTCCTTCTGAGAAAAGGCTTGGAATAATTTGGGATTATGTTTTAACCACAAGATTTTTCAAATTCTTGGTCATTTCCTCCCAGAAAGGAGAAAAATTGTTTTAAGCCTTTCTGCAAATATAACTATCCACTCCCTGTGGTACCCATTTTCTCATTTACTGTATATTCTAATCAAATTTTCTCAACATGAAAATTAAATGCATTATTAAAAAAGGAAAAATGCATATTTATTTTCTAACAGATGAAATAGAAAATCAATGACATGTGGGATCCTAACTTGTTCAAGATTAGTGTGGAAAATAGGAAAAAATGGGGTGGGGGAGTTGCATAAAAATCTTAGTTTAGTTTGATTCAATTTATGAAGCTGTTTCCTTTGGCCAGAAAATTTTACATCATATGTAGTAGCCACTAAGATGGCCCTTAGTATGGCACAAAGTATGATTTTTGCAAGAGAGCTGTAAAGTCACCACACTAAAAAAAGATGTTGAGACTCTAGAAAAAGTGCAGAGATTAGGGGACTGGAAATTAAAACATATAAATAGCAATAGCACTTAGACTTGTATACTGCTTCACAGTGCTTTACAGTCCTCTCTAAGCTGTTTACAGAGTCAGCATATTGCGCCCAACAATCCGGTCCTCAATTATCCCACAGAAATTAAAAGCATCTTTTTATCTGTAACTATATTACGCTGCATAATTTTAAAACTAATAAAAAATTCTTTAAAAAAAAGAAATTAAAAGCATCTTCTTCTTCTTTTTAGTCTAAGGACAATGACTGCAGGTAGTTCTTTACATACAAGAATTGGTTCAGCAATTGTTCAAACTTACAGTAGCTCTGAAAAAAGCGACTCCTCACACTTATGACCATTGCAGCGTCCCCATGGTCCTAGGGGATTCAGGCTCTTGGCAACTAGCATGTATTTAGTTACAGTTGCAGGATGCCAGAGTCATGTGATTGCCATTTCTGACCTTCCCAGCTGGCTTCCAATAAGCAAAGTCAATGGGGGAAGCCAGATTTGCTTAACAACCTCATGATTCACTTAACAATGGCAGTGATTCATTTCCCCATCACAAAAAAGGCTGTAAAATTGGTCAGAACTCACTTAACAACTGCCTTGCTTAACAACAGAAAATTTGGGCCCATCGTAGTCCTTAGTTGAAGATTACCTATAAACACAAGCCTTTATCTGGAAGCAAACTTTGATCAGGATTTATTACCAAATTAAGTCTGTAAATAACTGTCTAAATTTAGTGTACTGACCTGGTCAAGGTCCTTTTCACATCCTAGAAGAAAAAACAGAAAAATATGGTCAATGCTTAAATATTTGTTTTAAATGTTGCTCAATCTTTTTCTTTATCTATATATATATCTATAAAAGAGAAGTGGTGTGGGGATGTTTGTTTGTATGTGCTGTATACAAACTTTCAGTCCTGCACCAATCTACCTCAAATTTGGCAGATAGATAGCAACGCGTAGTAAGAACAGCACTGTCGGGGTCGCCAAAGTGTAGGGGGCCTTTTTCCCCCTAAAAAGGGCGCAAAGAGGACACTCTTAACAAACAAGCAGCAACCCTCTACTGAGCATGTGCAGTTTTCCCTCCCTCTACCGAGCATGTTCAGTTTTCAAACTGAGGCTCCGTATTCAAACTGAGGTGCCATATTTTCAAATGGAGCTCAAAGCCCAGCCCACCAAGTAAGGTCACCTGCAACATGTTGGAGGTGGTAGTGGGGGCTTAAGAAGGGCCACAAACAATGTGAGAGGGGGTGCTGGGGACTTCAGAAAGCCCACAAACAGCTGCGGCCAAGCACCACTGTCAAGCCCTGGCTGTCTTTCCTCAGAGCCAGCCTTGCCTCAGAGCCAGCCGGCTGGGGTGCCGGGGGCTTCAGAAGGCCTGCAAATGCTGCGGCTGCATTGCCTGAGCACCGATGGAGATGTGGGAGAGGACACTGGGAGCTTAAGAAGGGCCACAATCAGTTATGGCCCAGCATCGCTGTCAAGCCCCGGTGCCTTTCCTCAGAGGCAGCCTTGCCCCAGAGGCAGCCTTGCCCTAGAGGCAGCCTTGCCCCAGAGCTGGCCTTGCTGGAGCAGAGATGTGGGAAGGGGCGCGGGGGCTTAAGAAGGCCCACAAACAACGTGGGAGGGGGCACCGGGGGCTTCAAAAGGGATGCAAACGGCTGTGGCCCAGCACCACTGTCAAGCCCTGGCTGCCTTGCTCCAGAGCCAGCTTTGCCCCAGAGCCAGCCTTGCCTCAGAGCCAGCCTTACTGGAGCAGAGATGTAGAAAGGGGAGGCAGGAGCTTCAGAAGGCCCACAAACAATGTGGGAGGGGGCGCTGGGGGCTTCAGAAGGCCCACAAACAGCTGTGGCCCAGTGCTGCTGTCAAGCCCTGGCTGCCTTGCCCCAGAGCCACCCTTGCCCAGGAGCCAGCCTTACCCCAGAGCTGGCCTTGCCGGAGCGGAGATGTAGGAAGGGGGGGCTGGGGCTTCAGAAGGCCCACAAATGATGTGGGAGGGGGCGCCGGGGGCTTCAGAAGGCCCACAAATATACTTCTTTTTATAAAAAACTGAGCAAGGCCGGGTAATCAGCTAGTAACTTATAATAAATCCTATTGTTGATGCTGCTTTATCAAACGTTATACAATCTGTTGGTTTTTTTGGAGTGGAGGGCAGATAGTTTATTTCTAATCCTCAAGATTCTAAGGAACAAAGTCCAGTTAAAAAGTTGAGTGGAGGGAGGAATGATGCTTTCAGCAGCTTTGCCATTTTCTTAAAATACAACATCAGAAGTTATCCCTCAGATAACATAGGATTTAGCATAGGGCTTGGATATTCTAGGATATATGCAATTCATAGCTTATCAGTTACTTTATATGCTACCTCAACTCCCAAAGTCACCTTGCTCAGAAAAAAATATAGGCTATGACAGCAACCACAAAATTGAAAAAGTTTCCCCAGAATCCAGTTCCATTATAAATGCAATAATGCAAGCTTCTAACTGTTGCAACTGTAAAATTCTAGAAATGGAAATGAACCAACATTGCTTTCTGTTAATTCTACATTCTATCCTTTTGCAGCACCAGTTCTGGAATAATTTCATGATTAATTCTACAAGAAACATAGCAAAACAACATGAAAAGAGAGTTACAAGAAATTATTGAGCTCTTTAGTAAGGAGTCCCTGCCAATTTTACTGTTGTGATATTTACTGTAGTGCTGTTTCCTCCCCACTGAAATGGTACCTATTTATCTACTCACTACACACATTTATTCACATTTACATGTTTCAAACTGCTAGGTAGGCAGGAACTAGGTGAAGACAGGTGCTCAGCCCGTTGCGCACTGCTTGGGTCTCAAACCTGGGTTGTTCCAGCCAACAAGCCCAGCATCTTAACCACTGATCCATCATGTTGCCTTCTGTAGCAAGAGGCCATGGCAAATTTGCTGCATGTAGCCATTGCTTTCTCTTGCTCTTTTCAGCTGGCTTATCCTGAAGGACCTCACCGTGAGCAAGGCAGTCACAGGTTTTTGGCATTGATGTTCCATCTCTATGATGAGGTTTTGCAGCCCAGCACACTGCTCAAGAAAGAAGTCTGAATTCCGGGGGCATGGCTGGGACAATGGCGATACCGCTTTTCCACAGG
Organism: Boaedon fuliginosus; assembly: GCA_027560395.1. Taxonomy (NCBI): domain Eukaryota; kingdom Metazoa; phylum Chordata; class Lepidosauria; order Squamata; family Lamprophiidae; genus Boaedon; species Boaedon fuliginosus. The sequence goes on along the minus strand of JANHGC010531759.1, from coordinate 1,297 downwards.
CTCTGTGGAATCCGACAGAATTCTTCAATCAGGGGGCTCAGTAGGGAGCCTAACTTTGATCTGGAGGATCAAAGGAAAGAGGAAGAATCCGGGTGCTGGGGAGACACTCCACATCTCTCCCAGTCTCATGGAACTCATCCAAAACCTGACTGAAGAAAAGCAGCTCTTTGCAGCAAGCCGGGACAGCCACGGGAGAAAGTTCAAAGGGGAAAAGCAAATGGACTTCGTTAACATGGGGAAAGAAATAATGGAAATAGCTGAGTAAGTTTTTGTTTTGACATTAATAAGTTCTCTATAAAATCTTAAATGGACTTTTTTTTAAAAAAATTTCTATTGAAGCTGAACTCTACAAAAAAAAAGTGATGACAAAGCGAGAAGTGGCATAAGGAGAAAGTGAAAGTTGGGAGTGGAGAGGATACACTGTATCTGGAATAGACTACTAGAAATTGCATCCTATAAGAGTGTTTTCTTTTTCTTTTTCTTTTCCCAGTGACTGTTCTAAGTTTAAATAAAAGTGCTAAGAAGAAGAAGAACCTGTTTTTAGAATCTGGTTGGCTTTGGAAGAAAAGACAAAGAGAGGTGGGGCTGAATCATAATAGGGAAGAAGGAAGGAGAGGTGTGGCACAGAACAAAAACTATGTTTTTTACTGTATTTACTGGAGAGACGGCTGCCAGCTGTAACTGAAAATAAGAAAAATAGGCTGTTTGCCAAGGAGAGAGACAGATAAAGAATAAGATCATTTTTTTTAGTTTTGACTTTGTGCCCTTTTTTTTTACACTCTCTCTCTGTATTAACTGTCAGTAACTTTTATTCAAGATCCAAAAAGAAAAAAGAACCACATTATCTCTCCCCTTTCGAGACGGCGTAAGTAGGATTGTTTCAACCTTAACCCCTACCTCTGGATTATATTGGACACTTCCTTCTCTTTTAGACAGTGGAATGTACACTATGTTCATTTTTTCTTTGTCTTTGGGGAACTAAGGGTGGATTTTGGTGGCCATAATCAGATTAATTTTGTCTGTTATTTTACCTGCAATTTTTACCCACTCCTTTTTATTTTTGGCTTGCTAATTGGACCTATTTAATAGGAGAGAAGGGAGGGTGCATTTTGTGGGCCAAACTTGGATTCATTTTGCTGGAGCCACTTTTTTGCTTTTTCTTTTTCTTTTTTTATTTGTTTGTTCCTGTTCCTTTTTTATTTTATTGGGGGGCGGTTTCTGGGGCCAATTGGAGTTATGTTTTGATAGGCGAGTGGGGCGCCTGGAAGATTTTTTTCCCTTCCCTTTTTTGTAGTTT
>JANHGC010527467.1:0-13190 GCA_027560395.1 Boaedon fuliginosus | reverse complement strand
GACCCAGCTTGTTTGGGGGGCAATAGGCTGACTCTGTAACTGCTTGGGGAGTGTTGTAAAGCTCTGATAAGCAGTGTCTAAAAATCTGAGTGCTATTGCTATCCATGTTGTAATAAATAAATAAATAAATAAGCCGCCCAGAGTCCTTCGGGAGTCGGGCGGCATAAAAATGTAATAAATTAAATTAAATTAAATTAAATTAAATTAAATTAAATTAAATTAAAGTAAAGTAAATAAAATAAAATAATAAAATAATAAAATAAAATAAATTAAATTTAAAAAATAAATTAAATAAATTAAATTAAATTAAATTAAAAATATAAAATAAAATAATAAAATATATAAAATAATAAAATAATAAAATAAAATAAAATAATAAAATAATAAAATAAAAGGGGGGAGGAGACTTACATTTGCAAGATTCTGTTAATGTAACCTTATAGTAAAGACAGAGCTAGTACTCCTAGTTGTGTTCCTTGTCTGGACTCCCTCGCAAGGCTGACAGGAGCCTCCTACAACGGATGCATTTAGTTTAGCGTTATCGAGAATGAGTTTCCACCTTCCAAAAGGGGAGGGTCGGCATTGTGAGCAGCAAATCAAATCTGCTGGAGTGGCATCGTTGCATTCCACAGCCAATTAGGAGCTGATTCTGTGACGATGAGGGATTCTGTGGGAGCCAATTCAGAGCGAGGTCACGAAAAATGACTCTTAGTTCAAGCGAGAATGCATGAGGGAAAGCAGCAGCACTGTAAACGTTTTTCATCTTTATTCTCGGTCCCGTTTACTATCAGAAACGCAGCCAGAACAGAGAACTCACAAGCAGAGGGCTAGCAATACTGCGGAATACACCCCACTCCCAATATTAAACGCTGCAGTAGTAAATAAAACAGCAACAACTGTGTTAGCCGCCTTTCAATTCTCCCTTTTGGAACACGCACTTCAATCCCCAACTCCCTGTACCTCTAACCTCTAACTCTAAGGGTGCACAACTTGGGGGTACTCTTGGATCCACAGCTACAATTAGACCACCACCTTTCAGCTGTGGCCAAGGGTGCCTATGCGCAGGTTTGCCTGCTGTACCAGTTGCGCCCCTTCCTGGACCAGGAGGCTCTTCTCATGGTCACTCATGCCCTTGCCACCTCACGATTGGACTACTGTAATGCACTCTATGTGGGGCTGCCCTTGAAGAGCACTCGGAGACTTCAGCTGGTTCAAAATGCGGCTGCGCGAGTGATTGAGGGTGTACCTCGGTACACCCACATAACACCTATCCTCCACAAGCTGCATTGCGTTCCAGTGGTCTTCCGGGTGCAATTCAAGGTGATAGTAACTTTTAAAGCCCTTCATGGCTTAGGAGCAGGTTACCTTTGAAACCGCCTGCTGCTACTTTATGCCTCCCAGCGCCCAGTCAGGTCCCACAGAGTTGGCTTATTACAGGTCCCATCAGCCAAACAATGTCGGCTGGCGGGTCCCTGTGCTAAAGCCTTCTCTGTGGCAGCGCCGACCCTCTGGAACAAGCTCCTTGCGGAGATTAGGACAATCCCCACTTTGTTGGCCTTCTGTAAAGCCAAAAAGACCTGGCTTTGTCGGATGTCCTGGAAATGATGTGCCCCGCCTTGGATGTATGATTGTTGGTTAGATATTTTACATTGTATATTGCTGTATTTTATACTTGTTAGCCGCCTCAAGTTCCCCTTGACTGGGGAAGAGAGGCAGGGTATAAATCTAATAAAATAAAAATAAAATAAATGTCCCTTCTAAATATTTGACTGCCTTGAAAATCCAAAAGCGCCGCTAATCCTCTTTTGCAAGTTCCTCATTACGGATGTTATTGGGGTTTCAATTAATTAAGTAATTTTATCTCACCAGTCAGTGAGCTCTGTTTGAAGTTTCCCCTCTCCTCCAGTATGATCTTATTTCTGGGATGATCCCTACTCAGTGGCAACCATTTTGGTGCCATCTTGCTGGTCGAGCCTACGAGGCTAATACCAGGGTGGGGAGAAGATTTCAGGTCTTCTTGACCTGCCCTGGATATTCCCCTTCACTTCATGTCTCCTCCAGGGAGACTTAGGTCCCTCTAGGGACCCTCAGGACGGTAGACTGGGTGCAGATTTGCAGAGCTTGCAAATTCCGCTGCCCCGTCGCCGGAAGTCAAGCCAGAAACTGACATGATTGATAGTACTTTTTACTTATGGAGACAGAGAAAACGAACACTGAACTGGATCTGTGATATCCTTTGCTCTAGCCATTGATCTGAATATGTCCAAAGTACTACAATATTCAAGGTGAAAATTATACAACTAATAGTATCTCTGTGTATGTAGCTCTTACCAGTGGGCATAAAATATAGCACTAAGTAACAAGATGGCATCTGAATGGCATCTATTTCCACATTTTGAAACCTGGGCTCATGAGCATGGGATTAGCTGTTATGTATCACTATACCTAAAACTCTTAATTCTTAAATTAACAGAAGGAGTCTTCAGGATCTGTTATTTCTGAACAGCATGCTGTTATCCTCTGTGATGGTAAACTCCGTCTGAGCATAATACAGAAGATTTTCAGTGTGGATGTAGTTGAAATGCAGCACAGTAAGTATGAAAGGTAACTTTGGGAACACTAATAACAAGCCCATGTACCAGTGCAAAAATATTTGTTCTTTTTTATATATAAACAGCATTTTCAAATAGTTACATTTTTTTACAGTGAAATTTTTTCACTCATTGTACTCAGTTCTCTTCAGGCATCACCAGTTCTCTTCAAACCATGACTATAAAATGTCTGCGTTTATAACATCTCTTTAGTATTGAAAGTTTGAAATAGGAATGTAATCATGTTTGACTATAACTGAATGGAGAAACAGTTTCACAACTGTTGTTCCAAAAATGTGGGGAGGGCCAAAATAGAAGAGGTAGTACATAACCCTGTCTCTGTTAGAAACTAATAATATCTCAGTATACTTCAAGTCACAAGAAGTAGTAGTTCCACTCTGTGCTAGTAAGCTATATTTGAATACTATAACCAAGCTTAGGCCTCATATTTTAAGGACATGGACAAAATTAGCAAACCTAGAAGAGGCTAGCCAGAATGGTGAAAAGTCTAGAAATATATAGAATAGCTTCATATTCAGAATAGTCAAAAGAATTGGGAATGTTTAACCTGAAGAAAAAACAATCAGTGGCCTTCAATCGAGATTGGATGCTAGGGGACAAGATGGAACAAGTTCATTTTGGTTCTTTTCAGTGAAGACTGTTTCAGAAGGTCCATAAGAATGCCCACACATTTCTTTTGCTTGTCCAAACCTTTGGATTATGTTATAGTCTCTTTTCAGTTAAGTTCTGCTGGTGACCTTATGGACTCATCCAAGGAAATTTTTTCACAGCACAACAATAGTAGTTTTCCACTGCTTGTTTCCAGTATGTTTTTTTCCATCCCCTCCCCCCCCCCGCCCCCCAGTTTATAGCCCAGGGTCTCCTTGGTGGTTCCTATCCAAATACTACCCACATTGAACTCTATTTAGTCTTTTTATATTACAGTAGACAAGTTTGCTTAGATGCTATCATAAACTTGAGCAAATCCTTTATTTAGTGGTCTAAATTGTTCTCACAAACCTTTACTATTACTTCATACTTAGTGATTGAGACACATATTCTTTTCATATCTCTTGAACTATGCCTGTGTCATTTTTTGCAAACACACATGCCTGTACATCTAAATAAAAGAAATAAACTGGATCGAATTCAGCAACAGCTAATCAATTCTCAGTAATTTGATGCTTTGTTAATTACAGACAATTTATAGTTAACAGTTAATTCATTTGTTTTCAGTTTTCAGTCTGATATATCACCTTAAATATTATGTTACATATGCAGGCTTGTTTGCTTATGCCTATAGAGATATTTTAAAAACTTTCTTAGTGTTGGCCTTATCTGACTAGTTCAAATAAGACACTAAGCAGAAAGATTAAAGGTTCACATGATACCAATCTTCTCATGATGTCACTTGCAACACGGCTTTACCTAATCAGTGAAAGAAACTCCTCATAGAAAGTGGAGCTCTGGCAGCTCTAGGGTTTAGCACCTCTTCCTATCCAGTCATGTATGGTGGACATTTGATTAACAAACAGGAATGTTCATGAACATTTGTGGCATAATTTTAAGCAGGAAAATCTATATGTCAGCCATGGGAGGATGGCTTCTTCATATATGTTACAGCAGATTGTTCAATAGTGACTTCTTCAGTTGTTGAGTGGACTTTCTGTTATGCTGTTTCCCTCCTTGAGAGTAAATTTAGACCTTCATGCCTGCCTGCCAGGTTATACACAACCCCATTAATTTTAAGAACACAGTTTAAGCCCTGTAATAGCACCCCTTGGTTTCTGTGAACTTGATACACTGCTAATACAGGAATTTAGCCTGACTTGATTATTTCCAGCTAGGAAAAAAAAATCCTGAATAGATAGAATCTAATTTAAAAATAGTCTATTACAGGTAGTCTTTGACTTAAGTCCACAATCGAGCCCAACATTTTTTGTGAGACATTTATTAAGTGAGTTTTGCCTCATTTTATGACCTTACTTGCCACAGTTGTTAAGTGAATCACTGCTGTTAAGTTAATAATACAGTTATTAAGTGAAACTGGCTTCTCCATTGACTTTGCTTCTCAGAAGGCCGCAAAAGGTAATCACATGACCCCAAGACATTGCAGCCATCACAAATATGAGTCAGTTGCCAAGCATCTGAATTTTGTTCACCTGACTATGGGGATGCTGCAATGGTTGTGTGAAAAATGTCACATCATTTTTCAGTGGCTATTGTAACTTTGATCACTGAACAAACTTTTGTAAGACAAGGTCCATCTGTATTCAAAGTTTTTTTTCCTCAAGATACATTGTTAACAATTTTCTCTGTGAGCAAAAACGAATCTAAAAATCATAGGTGAAACCAACCTTCTGTCCAGTATATGTTGTACCCTAGCTGCTTGGTCTTGTATTATTAAACTGGCCTTTGTATAGTGGTAAGCAATGAAGCCCATTAACTGCTTAGGTATTTTGCAAATGCAAATGCCAACAGTCACTGCTTCTCTTTGGAATTCCTTAAACTATTGTGTGTGTTTCTTGTCTTTTACAGATTTGTCTTGGATTGTTCTTACGGCAGACAGCGAGGGCTTTATTCCATTAACATTTGAATCTCAGCAAGAGATCATTATAAGAGATGTGAATGTTATATCTAATGAAAGCAGTAATGCTTCCTGCAAAGCATTAGTTGTGGTCAATTCCACTGAGGGATACAGGAAGCTTTCCTCCCAAAGTCTTGATTTTACAGCCAGCTCTATGGAAGTCTTGAGAGAACAGTCTTCTCCATGTCTGGTGGATGGTGGCCATTCTTATGAGAAAACCAACAGCTCTTCATAATATGACTGTTTGCAACTTGATCAACATAGAAGTGAAATCTTTCATGAAGCATAATTAAAGTTGGGACTCCATTATATATCGTGCTTTCACAAAAGGGTGATATTTTACTGAAACATTGCTCTTGCCTTTGATTCTTTTTTACTATTACTCCATGGCTTAATTGCCATTTAGACACATAATTTTATATTATTCTTGTCTGGTAATATTTAATTTATTTTTTTAATTTATTAAATTTATACCCCGCCTCTCTTCACCCGAAGGGAACTCGAGGCGGCACAACAATACAAATTAAAACATATACCTATACAATAATATGGCGGTAGACCAGCTGTGCAAGGCACCTCAGTCTATACAAAGCCTATTTTCTAGGCTGACTGAACATATTTTCATTTTTAGATTCTATTAGCAATTTCGCCCCCTCTGCTGAACATAAAGTTAAATGTTTGCCAAAGCTTAAAGGGGTTTTTCTTGAGGAAAGAGGACTCTTTGCCCTTAGCATTTTCTCAGAAGAAGCCTCAGTGGCATGAACAAACTAAAAAAAAAGTAGATTTCTAGTGATTTTAGAAGTAGAAAGCAAAACTGGGTTATATTACTGTATTATAAGACAAACTGTTATACCTGTAGTTTCTTCATCATTACATTACTTTTAACTTTGTTATTGTACCGGTGCCTGTTACAAATGTACTTGAAAGTTATGAGACCATTTACAAAACTACTAGCGAGTACCAAAGTCCTTTGGATATTTGAAGTCCTTTCGTATCTGCAACTAAACTTGATTCATTTTTGCTCAATTGTGTCCAAGAAACTTTTTCAATACACATATAAGTTAAATAGCTCTAATTAAAAAAAAACATTAAAAATTACTTAATGTACAATAGTTGAAGGTTGTCAACTAGCAAGTATGAAATATTGGTCTGAATGCTGGATTATAGTGGATGAGGGGCTGAACTGATCTTCAAAATAACTCTCAAAACTCAATTTTACATTGGCAATCTTTAGGCAATGTTTAGAAAGAAGCAAAGTGAACATTTTATTTTTTTTATCTTTATTAGACTGGAAACTGGAAACTGAGTTGTTTGTTGTTTTAGGCACGAAAGCCGACTGGGCAACCTTGGGCCAGTCGCTCACTCAGCCCAATCCACTTAAGAGTGGTGGTTGTGGGGAAAATAGAAAGAAGAAATATTAGCTATATTTGTCACCTTAAATTTATATGAAAATAATAAACACAGGTTAAAAAATTATTTAAAAGGAGGGGAGGTGCCATATCCCCTAAGATTTGTATTTTACACCTTTAAAGCAGAAGGGGGCAGTAACACCTATGGAGAGTAGGGATGGTGCTCCCTTCCCAGTTCTGAAAAAGGCTTTCATGACGACAGTGATATGGATTTGACTTCTGGTCATACGTAATCTGAACCTTAATTTCTTTAATTTCACCACTGATATTTGCCTCTGTCACCCTCATTTAATAAAAAAGATAATAGCTATTTATTTATTTATTCATATTTATACTGCGCCTCATTTCCCCGGTCAAGCTATTAAATGTTTATATACAGTATATAGGTTTTATTGTTTTTTTTTCTTTTATAAAGATCTTCTCTTTTTGACCACTGGTGGTTCCAGGGGACATATTCCATTTGTTTACAAATTATAAATTACATCTTTTTCAATTTCATTTCACTTCAATTACATTTCATTAGTATTTTTCATATTCTTAAAACATTTCTTTGTGAGCAATAAAATTAAATCATCTAATTAACAATATTATTCCACATTTCTTCTCCTTTCTATATATATATATCATATGTTTTTATCATTCTTGATTCGTTTTTCATTCTATCCCACTTAATCATGTATAAACAATAAAACTTAAAGAACATTTTTTCCAAAATCCAATCCAACATAACAAATCAAATAGGGATAATAAACAAGATCAAAAAAGAGAATAAACAGAATAAAGAAGAGCAGAAAAAGATCATACATCTTGTATATATAACTGGAAAGTCCTTTCACTCTAACTTATCACTGTTTAACTTATCATATTTCTGTAAATTCCATTCATTTATAATTTATAAAGTTTCGGTTTACTTCTTCAGTTTCATTTGTCTTCAATTACATTTCATTAATATTTTTAATAACAGTCAAGAGGGAATAGTAAAAAAAAGAAAATAAAAGAAACAGAAAATAGAAGGAGAAAGATCAGACATCTTGTATATATGGTTTAAAAATCTGTTTGCTCGTTGTGTTTAACTCGTCGTGTTTTTGCACCCGCCTTTCTTTATGCCTGCCCGAAAATTGTTATTCGTCGTCCCTCTTCCTCATTTTCCTTAGTCTTCTTTGTTTTGGTGGTCCAATCCAGGCTCCCATCTTCTTAATCCTTGCCTGCCTATATTGTCACATGCATGTCTCTGTCAATCTCTTTTTTTTCGCTGCTCAGCATTTTCGTCATAGTCAATTCTCTGCCTGGTTTCCCTTCTCTCCAGTCATCTTTTGTTTATTATTTTTAAAGGTATTTTCCATTTATGTTTCTTTCTTTTAGCGCAGCGACTCTAACTTGTGTGGGTAGTCTCTTTGGTTGTTTCACACTTAAATTGTAATTGGCTTGTAATTCATCAACGTTATCCAGTTTTCTGTATATCTGCACAAATAAGTCTTTCATTTGACTTTGAAGATTCCGAACTTCATTCACGATCTCCCCTATTTTCAATCAGATCGAAGGGTCCAAATTTAGTCCAAATGTCAATCCAATCAAACAGTCCCATCGTATTTTCTATATCAAATTAAATGTGGCGGATCCAATCCTCCTTTTCCACTTTCAGAAAGTCTGTTTTTTTGTTGTTGTGGAGCTAAGGGATCTCCCCACCGATATTTGCAACCAAATACAATACGGTTGTGTCAGTCCCCTTCAAGTTAACTTCGCCACACTCTAGTTTTTGGGGAAAATTTGCTTTGGTATTTTGGGGCTTTTTTCTTCCCCATTGTATAGTCACTCACCCCTTTGTCCACCACCTGCTCTTTCATGATCCTCCAACTCAAATCTTAGTCCCAGTCCGATGCAGCTTAATGGCAGCCCTGTTTCCAGAGCACCGCTTCATCTGCCGGTGGCTTCAGGAGGGGGCGAGGGCTGGCACGGGAGATGTGGCTCCCATATACCAATCCAGGCATCCTCCCCTCACTTTGCCCTACCATACTGGAGGGCATAGGCTCCTCTGGGAGCCCACCATTGGGGAAGACAGGGCCGAAGCCATAGAGCTCACAAACTTCATGTCCTGTCCTGTCGAGTCCAAACCGGAAGTCAGGCAGCAATTTCTTCTTGATGCTCTGAGATAGTAGTTCTCAAAGTGGGTGGTACCGCCCCCTAGTGGGCGTTGGAGCAGTCTAAGGAGGGGTTGGAAGCTCCATGTGGAATTAGGGGACACCAGGAAACAATCGGTGGGTAGCAGAGAATTCAGCTGGCTCCCATACTGTGCCTGCGCAATGAGGGGAGGGGCTTCTCACTGAGAGCTTCCTCTACGATCGTTAGCAATGTTTGGGTCAGAGAGGTGTCAGTGCAGTGTATATTCCTGTCCTATATGTCCTCACCATTACTTGGGGCTGGCCCAACCCCCAGCAGTGCCCTAGGTAAGGGGTGGGGCATTCCAGGGGCAGGGCTTGGGCAGCTCACCCCCCCGGGGGTGGGGCTTGGCAGGGGGCATTAAGCTTTCATTTTTTTCTAAAAAGGGGTGGTGAACCAACAAAGTTTGAGAAATGCTGCTGTAGACAATGTGCTGGTTAGTTTGTCTCTCGGCAGATTGGAGAGCAATTGAGTGCTTTCTCCCTGAGGTTTTCTAGTAGAGGTTGGGCTGTAAAACTTGGGTGGGGGGGTGATTAGCTGACCCTAGCATTGTTGGGAGGTGAGGAGGATATTTCTGCCTGGCAGTAGTTGCTCCAGTCAAGCGTTTTCAGTGTTGCCTTTCCCAAGCAGAAAGGGTACTTTCAACTTTGCTTTTTTCCTCACTCATACATACAATCTTGTTGAATAATTTCAAATTACAGATATATAACTTAACTATTTTAAATATCCAAGCCTACAATTTTTTAAAAGATAAATTTTCATAGTATAGGAACTTTAATTAAAAAAAAGTTCCATAGTTTCCATCAGGACTGTGGTGGTTTTGTCCGTTTCAATGGTGGTTCATCTGAATATGCTTTGGTGTTGATATGCTTTTCTTCTTCCTCTTCTTCCTCATCTTCATCTCCATCTTCATCATCGTCTACAAAAATAATAGTAACATAGAACTATTTTTCTACTAACAAGTGCCTCCCAAAGTGTCATTCTACTTTTGTTAAACATATTTCCATAATCTAATTCCATTTTTCTCTGCTAAATCAAAGTTCAAAATACATGTAGGCAAAAGATTATACACAAAGTTGTGGTTCTTCTTTAGAAATAATTAGATATTTCCTTCGGTATAGTTAGTTGATTAGTTGTATTTTTTGTGTGTGTTTGAATGACAATCTGATGCACTCAGCTATTTCCCCAGAACATCTATACTAATACACTGGCAATGCAGGGTAACCATTGTAACTGAATAGTGAATTGGAATTATCAGTGTTCATCTAGTTACTTACAGATGACTAGGAAGTAATCACTGAATTTTTTTCTATACAACCTTTCAGAAAATACAGAATAAAATCTGTACTCATCTGCAGTCAGCATCACCACAGATAGAAATTCAGCCTTCCCAATGTTTTTCTAACTCCCTTTATAATTGGGCTAGTGAAGTTGAACTATAAAAATCACAGACCTAGTTTTCTCAGAGCTGACTTACTTTTGAAGGGCCCATCTAGACTTCTGTACACAGATGTAAAAATTAACCATCTGTTAACTGTCCTGTTCCTGTTTGAACAACACGACTGACCAGAGTCATCAATATTGGTTAAGAATTGATGCTGACTTTTCTGACACTCTCCTGCTGCTGTTCATTATGTCATGGCCTTGTTCCTGTTGAGCCTTAAAAAGTAACTGATTTTCTCTGACAATTTTGAATAGTCTTTCATGCGGATATTAATACTTGATGATATTGTGCTTGTGTTTAAAAAGGCTGAAAAGGCATGAAAGCTATCAGCCCCCTGACCATAGAAAGTCCTTGTGCAGACTATCAGAGCATACAGTATTTACAACAGATGAGATAATTTCCACTTAGAAAAAACAAGGTGCTTTCACAGCAAGCCATGGCTGTGTTTGCCAGATTTTTACCATCAGGCAAGTAAACTGCTGTTATGTTCTTTAAGGGTATCCACTGGGACCTGGAGTACAAAGCTGTTTTGGTGATACACAGCAAAATCACCTGAGCCTTTCCTACATTTTAGGATACAGTTAAAGTTCACAAAGACAAAACCAACCCTTTTATAATCAAAACAGGACTGTGATGAAGGTATGTATTATAACCACTGTTGTTGAAGAAGGTGATAGGCTGGATAATGGGGAAAAGTCAGATACAAGAGTTTAACATGAGGCAGAGAAATTGAATTTCACACATGCAACATAAACCAATGACACTACTTTCACAGAGGAATCAGAACAGAAGGCACGGGAACTATTAGGTGTCATAAACAAGAGCAGAGAGGCTTGGACTACTTAAAAAGACCATGACTATGTCAACTCATGACTTAAAAATTAACATGGCCTTTAGAGATGAACAAATTGAACAGGTGTGTAAATTCAAAAATCTAGCTCTGACTTTGTATCAATGTTGCCAGATTCAGTGATGTTGGATGAATTGGAAGTGATCAGTCAGCTTTTACCAATTTCCTTTGAAAAAGGAAAAACATCAGCTGAAATCAGCTGTGCTACTCCACACAGCAGATATGTGGACATAGTTTACTTAGCACCTATGGAAATTTCCGACAAAGTGTTTTAGGACTATCCTGTATTATTAAAAGTGGAATAGAAACATTACATAGATAGGTCAACAGTCCGTAACTGATACGATCTGGCAATCACTTCTTTGTTGGTCAAAAATCATCAACTAAAGCAACCAATACCAGTTCCAACCAATGACCAGGCATGAATCCTAAGTGACAGTGATTTAATAAATCATTATTTTATTATCATTATTGTATCATTTGTATCCCACCTTTATTTTTACAGATACTTCAAGATAACAATCATATCCAACATATTCCTCCTATTTTCTCAACAACCACCACCCTGGGAGGCAAGTTGGGCTGAAAGTGACAGGCTCAAAGTCACCCAACTGACTTTCATGTCTATATTTTCTCTATGATACTCTGCTTAACCCCCATGTTCTCTTTCTATAAATTCATTAAAAAGTTGGAAACTGAGTGAAAGTGTAAAAAAAATGAATTGGTCAAGGGAGAGATTATAGCAGTGATGGCGAGCCTATGGCACGTGTGCCGGAAGTGGCACGCAGAGCCTTCCTTCTGGGCATGCGCACCGCCGTTTAAGTGGGCCCACCCACCTGCCCGAAATCCCTGGCGGTCTCTCATACCTTTTTTCAAGCCTAGCTGCTCCATGTTCCGGCTCTGGAGATGCGCGCATATTCGTGTGTGGGGGTCATGTGTGCAAGCACATGTGACCCCCCCCATTCTCCCCACCTCCCACACAGGCGTGCACCCCACCCCCACCTTGTGCGCATGCACGCGCGTCTCCAAAGCCGAAAGACAGCTGATCCGACAATCAGCTGTGCTTCGGAACAAGGGTGGGAGAGCGCATGGGGTAGTGGGAGGCCTGCGTGCGTGTGTGCGCACAAATGGGGGCTGCAGGGGCATGTGGCTGCATGCACGCACGCGCACATCCACCACGCAGGCGAAAAAAAGGTTCGCCACCACTGGATTATAGCAAGGGTGCATTACTGCTGTCTTCAAAACAGGTGGAATCACATCCTTTCTCAAAGATATATGATTATCTCATCTCTCCTTCTGAGGATCTCAAGTCAATCCAACAAAACAATCACAAACGTAATTCATTCTTGGGTTTTATGAATGGGACAATTTCGTCTGTCACTAACCAATGGATTCCTATTTTCACATGCACTCACAACTAGATGTCACCATCTGACATATACTTTAGCCCTTTTATTCATGACTAGCTTTTTACCTGGCTTTGCCTAGGTATTTATGTGTGTGAGCACTCATCTTTTTTCCCCTCCTCCTCTTCGTCTCCTTCCCCCTTCTCGTCCTGTTCATCATCATCTTCCCTCTCCTCCTTCTCCAGTCGTCTTCTTCCCCTTCATCTTCTTCCCCTCATCTCTCTCTTCTTCCTTCTTCTGTTCATCATCTTCTTCCCTCCTCCTCCTCCTGTTCATTATCTTCTTCCCCCTTGTCTTCATAATCTTCCCCCTCCTTCTCTTCCACTGCTGTTATTTTGTCGTACCCGAGAGAAGGCATTCTCGCCTTCCCCAAAGCTCCTGTGTGACCACAGGGGGACTGGGGCAGAGGTGACCCCCACGAAGAAAAGCTCCGAGAGCCAGGACCTTGCCCTCTCCGCCGGGGTGCTGCTGGGCCAGGATGGCTGCGGGGTTCCTGCTGCCTCCTCCCCACCACTCCGCTGCCAGTTACCTGGGCAGGACACGGCGGTCAGCAGCAGCAGCCCGGCATAGAGGGTGAGGTCCTGACTCTGAGCTCTTCTCCATGGGAGCGGTGCTCGCCTCCATAGGTGCCCCCTCCCTGCCAGTTAGCTCCAGCTTATCTGGCTAGGGCAGGGGTCTGCAACCTTAAACACTCAAAGAGCCATTTGGAACCATTTCCCAGAGAAAAGAAAACACCGGGAGCCAGT
>JANHGC010524500.1:0-13204 GCA_027560395.1 Boaedon fuliginosus | reverse complement strand
CATTTTTATGCCGCCCAACTCCCGAAGGACTCTGGGCGGCTTACGACGTGGATAGCAATAGCACTCAGATGTTATATCCTGCTTACCCTTGCGAGCGGGGCCCCTTCGCAGGCGCCGGGCGCCCTGGTGGCTTCAGGGGGGGTTATTGGCGAGCGAGGGAAGCGCGGCTGCCTCCAGGCCGCCCCGAGTGTAACCAGGTTAGGATCCCGCCAGGATTTCTCCCTTCAACCCCGGGCAGCCAAGGGCCGCCCCGCCCTGCCCAGCCATCTCCCCCCAGACGCCTTTGGGGGCTCCTGGCTTGCTTGGCCGCCTCGGTAAAAGCCCTTCGAGGTCGTCAAGCGGGCCCTCTCCTCGCCCGTTACTACAAGGAGGCCCGGGAGAGGAGGGCCGTTTGTGGCCCTGAGGGAAGGCTGAGATTTTATTTGTTTTAGTTCTCGCGGTTTCTTTCCCCAAAATAATGGGCTGGCAAAATAGATAGCGATTATTTACAGTTTTCTATTTGTTTTATGGACTTACTACGCATGAGCCAGGTGACTTACAAGTGGAGGAAAGAAATAAAAAGTGCTTGCTGCCATTTTACTCTCATTTCATGCAACTCTATGTTGCCTAAAGCTGTGTCTGTGGCCTGTGGCTTCCCAGGGATGACTGTGCTGTTTGTGTGTCAAAAAACTTCTGTAACACACCCATATTTGTATCAAAAACAAATCTAACTCTCTTTATTCATAGGAATGCTAAGTTCCCCCTATGCACTGGGGGAAGCCGGTCCGAGAGAGAACCAACTTTCCTTCCAGTTGAAACCACCGGCTCCAGATGACCTGAAAATGAGGCAGAGGTGTGTTAGCACCATGGACACCGCCTCGGCTGGACCGCAGCCAAAGGAGCCGGGGCTGGTGGGAGGGAGGTGCCTCCTCTTCTGGGTACTAACTGTGTGTCTTTACTTCCTGCTCTCTTGATTATTAAACTGTTCAGTGGCATAAAGTTCGCCTCGAGTTCCCTTTGACCAGGGAAATGAGGCGGGGTATAAATTAAAATAAATAAAAACAAACAAACAAACACAACTTCCCACCCAAAATGCCACCAATCCCCGAGATACTGACTTCTGAACAAGCACTGTTGGAGCCAGAAATAATCTCTACTGTGAAATATGACAAGACCACTTCAGTCCATTATCACGTAGGTTACATTGGATCGTACACAAGACACATCCTTCCTTTTTTTTATTTTTTTTATTTTTTTTAGAGATGCATAGATAAGATAGTGAGTAGAGATATTGTTAGGTGCAGATGAGGGAAATATGAATAAAATGTAAAATGTAAATATGAAATAGAATTCGAAATACAACCACAACATCCGCAGATAGCTAGAAATATTTATTATCAATTATTATTATTAATTGAGTTATGATAATTACTATAAATTGTTGTATGCTATTGATTTTTGTATTGTTTTTATTAGCTGTATTGTTTTTAATCCAATAAACTTTTGTAAAAAAAAAAAAAAAGACACGTCCTTCTCTGGGGTGAATAAGCGGGGATTTGGCTCATCATCCTGCTTTAGAGCACGGGGTAATCTAGCAATCTAATCCAACCGAGAATTTATTTCGTATTAAAACCAAAATATAAAATGGAAATAATAAGCATCAGAAGCTGAAGTTGAGGTCAATGAGAGATTTGAGGTTGTCTGGTTTTAAAGAATCTATTGAAGACTGGAAAATTACAAAATCATATATACATATTTAGCTAAAAGCAAGTTTAAAAGTCTGGGAGTTGCTTCTATATCCAATTACAATTGAATGAATAACCCACAGCCAGGTTTACTGTAACCACATTAAGCATCATTAGCCACTATTTTCAAGTAATGGCCTGATTATTTAATGGCACATTAAACCAAAACCATCCTGGCCAATATTTTGTCCACAGAGTTGCATTTACCTGTTTTGAAAGCTGGAATTGTCATTTGCCACAGCTTTCTCTCTCTCTCTCTCTCTCTCTCTCTTTATTGATACCTTCAATTTAAATGAAAATATAATAGATTACTTTGATTTTATCTCTAGAAGTGTAATTTCATATTTTATAAGGATTTGAAAAAGCCCCAATTTGTGGCCTTGGCACACCTGTTGATGCTTGCCTTTGAAGTCAGGGATACGTATTTTAAGACAATTCCCAAGCTGAATCCTATAAATAATTGGCGTAAAATAAAGCATACGGACTTTGTCCTTCTGAGCAGTTTCCAAACTTGAAGTTTAGTTGATGATTTGACTTTTTCCTCAAGAACCTGCCTGTTTCTGTTCCCTTTCCGTCTCCAGATACGGACCACAAACCCGCATCAGAGATTTTCAGCTTTGTCCAGAGGTGCCCGCTGCCTCCTGGAGTCCTTCACCTCGGCTGGGCTGGAGAGAAGCATCCAGGAGTAGTTAACAAATACTTGAGGCTCCTTTGCTCAGGTAGCTGTTCTCCATTTGAATAGGACCCTGGAAGGCTGGCGGGTCAAGTCCTGTGGGGTGGCTGGCCAAGGTCTGGGGCCGAAGGAAGACAGCCATTTGCCTGCTTTTGTTACGCGACTTTTCCTGGGGGAGAGAAGATAAAAGCAAAAGAGAGGATGGGGCACCTGGGCTTTCTGGCTAGGCTCTTGTTTTGCTTTGCTCTCTCCATTTGCAGTTGCAAGAGAGCTGACAAGACAGGCTTTGTCAGTTCGGTTTCTGTACGTTTTCCTGCATTGTTTTGCTTCCTATTGCTCTGACAGTATTGGAATTTCTTCTTCTTTTTTTTTGCATTTTGGTGCCCTTAAGATTGATAACCCCATCGTTCCATCCCAGGAATAGACGTTGTGCTAACTTGTTTCCTTTTAGGCAGTTTGCTATAAAGTAATTGAAATTACCTACTTTGGACACATTATGCACAACCCCAGACCTCTAGGGAAGGCTGTAATGCTGAGAAAGGGGGGGGGAAGGGGGGGGAGGACCAAGAGCAGCAGAGGGGATGGGCTCAGTTGCAATTGGGATGAGGGGACCATTTGGCCTGAAGGACGCAGGTAGAGAGACAGATCAGCCTGGAGAAAACCCTACCTACGTGGTTGCTAAGAGTTTACACTGACTCCGTGGCACAGAGTGAAATAAAGGCTTATAAAAGCTGTCACTCAGCATAGACTCTGGGGAGGATACAGTTGAAACCAATGCAGTGTTTAAAGATTGATTCACGCGCAGCTAAACACAACGGGGAGAATAACATCACGTAAACAAGGCAGACCCCTTACCAAAGGGGCCCAATGCCAGCATTCACCAAAACCTAAAAGGAAAGTTTCCCATCGGATGGCATTGCTTAACTTTGAGGATTGAAATAAAACCACCGTCTCGGATCTCATGGAGTAGAAATAGCAATAGCTTTGAGACGTATATTCGTATATATTCACAGTGCTTCACAGCCCTCTCTAAGCGGCTTACGGAGGCAGCCTATTTTCCCCAGCAATCTGGGTCCTCGTTTTATTGGCCTCAGAAGGACGGAAGGCTGAGTCAACCTTGAGCAGGTCAGGGTCGAACTGCTGGCAGTTGGCAGAGAAAGCCTGCGGTACTGCATTCTGATCCCTGGGCCACCAGGGCTCTCTATGTAGTTAGAGACATTGATTTTAAACGTTGTGCTCTTGGGGGAGGGAGGGGTCTGTCTGCTCATGTGCTACTCCTATATTGATGTATGTTTAAAAATAAAAGAAACTTTACAAAAATAAATAAACTTTAGGACACACCAAAGATTGTTTTCATAAAGCAGTATTTGCATTGCCTCTCCAAAAAGATGATAATTTACTCATTCCTTTTCTCTACCAATGCAATCAGGTCTAATAAATGTGAAATATTATTTTTCATTAAATATGTTATAACCTAAGACCTGGATGCATTTTTAATACTAATGTTATGACACTTAGAATTATTTAGGGAAAATGAAGCTGTCCTGATTCCACCCAGTTTTAAACAATTAAGTTGATTTTATTAATACAAGTATAAATATAAGACTAATTGTGGACTGGTTGCCTGGTTGGAATTAGTGATTGTTTTAATGGATTAATATTTTTTGAAACTGAAAACGCTCCTAGTCCAAACTAAGTTGTCAATAAATGTAGTTGTACAGAAAATTATCGCTAGTGGATAGCAGTGAATCCATGATATTTATCTTTTAGCGCAGAAAATAATGCAACCTCATCATTGTCATATTTTTTTAATTAATCTGGAGTTTTGGCAAAGTTTATTTGATTTCATAAAAACGTGTGTTTTCCCCCTGTCCCCTACTTCCTGATGGTTACAATCTGTTCTCGCTCCAAAGGAAATCTCGTTCCTAACTTTACTTTTAAAGCATTCAGAGTTCAGAGCTGAAGCTTTTATTCATTCCCTACTGATGCTCCTGATGTCGGTGGGTCTTCTGGTCACTGACTCACCGTATCTTCCCCTGGGTTTCAATTGACTTTTCCAGCATGTATAAAGTCCGTGTTAAATCTGTGGCATAACATATATGCACAATGATCTACATGTAGCAACTGAATTTCAGTCAATAAAAAAGGGAGCCAACTTTCCTCTCTTGGTGCATATTGTGAGAAGGGTCAACTATGGCGATTGTGTTGAATTCTCCTGGCCCTTGCTGTTTTCTTTTCATCCCAAGCCAAACATCGTGATAACACAGTAAACAGTGACTCCAGATACTTTGGACTAGTCTTTTGCAAGTGGTCATGTAGGGCTGGTAGGAGATGGTTGGGTAATTACTCTCTAGAATAAAATTCTCAAACCTTTTTTGCTCTTCTGAAGTTCTGCATCAAGAAAAAAAAGGCTACTGCAATCCTTAAGGAATAGCAGCCCAACAGTGCTGTTTAGGTATTATGTGTGCAGTTTTACTCATACGTTGACATTAAGAAACCTCATCTGCAAAGCTGGCGATGTGCCTTCTTACAGGTACGGCTGGGGTGCAAATCTCACAATTCTTTGAGCAGAAATAAGGGAGTCCAGATTCAGCAATTTCTGTTATTCGTTCCTGTTTCTTCCAATAGTTGAGAGCCTGACCCAAAGAATGGGATGAAACATATTCTATAAAGACAGGAAGCAACGGATGGAAACTAATCAAGGAGAGAAGCAACCCAGAACTAAGGAGAAATTTCCTGACAGTGAAAACAGTTAATCAGTGGAACTGGTGGCCACCAGAACTTGTGGGCAATTATCACTGGAGGTTTTTAAGAAGAGATTGGACAGGCATTTGTCCAGAATACAGGGTCTCCTTCTTGGGCATGGAGTTGGTCTAGAAGACCTCCAAGGTCCCTTCCGAGTGTATTCCTTGGATGTCCTGATTCGGCTGAAACAGACCTCCAGTTCCTGCTGTGTTCCATTCCTAGGCTGCAGAGACAAAAGAGTTTGGTAGCAGTCAAGCTCTCTCTCTCTCTCTCTCTCTCTCTCTCTCTCTGGGTAGTATGTCGTGCCAGGGAATGATGGGAGTTGGTCTGAGGATGCGGATTGCTTAACTCCCTACAGAGAAGGTGAAAAGTAAATATGGGGATCAGCGACCTTGGAAAGCAAAGTTCATCCCGTTCAGAGTACGTTCGCTCTTTGGAGCAGGGTCTCTGGAAGAGTATTTAAGCTCCTGCACCCAGACATCATCCCCACATATTGGGACTGGATTTAACTTCTGCCGCCCGTAATGGGAGAAGCCATGCGGACAGCCTTCCTTCTGGGGATTCTGGCTTTGCTCTCGCAATCAGCGCTGGTCCTTTCAGATCCGTAAGATACCCATATTTATTTCTTTGCTCAGTCAGTTGCACGGAGGAATCCGAGTGCAGATGCACTAATAAGAGCAATAATTTTAGGATACGTGAATGGATTCAGTTCAGAATTCCCAAAGTGACGTTTTAGGGGCAGACTAAGTAGTGCGATCTCTTAGGGCCACATCTTGGTTCTGTCTGATTTATTAATCTCCGCTTAATATTCATGTCCAGACTGTCCTTATCTACCCCATGGATTTGTCTATAAAAACAGCGACAGAGTCTTCTGCGAGACTTAACGGGAAGCACAGCAGACCAGCTGGCCAGGAGGGGTTGAGATGGCTTAGGAAGGGAAACGATATTCCCGGAGTGGAGACTGGAAATGCCGGCAGGGGCTGGAAGAGGAAAGAGAGAGGGGGCAGGCTTAGATCACTGAATTTTGCCACTCTTTAAAACATTATTTCTGAAAGAACAGTGCTGGTAAATTAAGTTGACCAAAATAGGAGAAGAAACACCGGGGTGGGGGATGGGGAGGTTGTAGACTAGGAATTAGTGAGAAAATAAGGAGAAAAGACTATAATCTAATTTAAGTTGGCTAGAAATGTTCTTGAACCCACCAAGTCTGAAATACCTCCAGGCAAATGAAATTAAAAACTTTCTCTTACCTTCCAGGCACTACCTGGTGGCTTTCCCGGCCATAATCGACCATCCCAATGTGGAAAACTTCTGCATATTATTTCGCTCCCTCCAAGAGACGAACCATCTGCTGGTGACCTTGGAGCTACAGGAACAGAACCACACCTTAGCGGAGAAGGACGTGGCAGCCCCAGGAACCTTCGAGTGCCTCCACTTCCAGGCAAGTTCCCCTGTAGGGAGTGTTCAACCCTTGAACCAGGGGGGGGGGGAAGGGAGTTTGGAAGGGCAAAGGCAGGGCTTTCAGTGTTGCCCTGAAGGACTGGATTTGTAACCATCACCTCCCTGCTTCTATCAGATTAGCAAAACGTATCATATGGTTTAGTTCCATGTAGACATTTTTATTTCTGCCGGTTATTTCTTTTTCTTTTTTAAGTTTTTTTTTTTAATTTTGGGATATACATCAATATGGTGGTGAGGTTGAAACTCTACCTATTGTTTCTATGTGTCCTGTCGTCACAGGCAGAGCGTGCACAGTCTTGGCTGCCACCTTTCCGGGATGTACACTGTAGACGTCTGAAATGAGAGGAGGATAGGCAAAAATTGGCCTCTAGAACGGTGTTTCATAACCTTGGTAACTTTATAACGTGTGGATTGCATTTAAAGACAAAAAAAGAATAGCTACTGCAATCTTGCCACCTTGAAGCTGCTCAGAATTCCCCATCCAGTGTGCATCTTAAAGTTGCCAGGGTTGAGGAACAAGGCTCTAGAACAGGGGTGTCAAACTCAAGGCCCGCAGGCCGGATGCTGCCCATGGGGTGTTTAGATCTGCCCACTGGGGGCCACCCTGGAGACGGTGAAGGACCGGCCTGAGGTGCCTCTGCTGGTGAAAAAGGAGCTCACAAGGGCCGTGCGTGGCCTTCCCAAGCGCTGTTTTTGCTGGCAGACGGTTGCAGGAAGCCATCGCGTGGGAGCCCGTTCCTGCTGGCAGAGCGCTTCGGCCACCACAGGCGCCCCAACATGAATGACGTTGAGCTGGCCATGCCCCCCCAAACCCCAGGTCAAACACAACCCGGATGTGGCCCTCAATGAAATCGAGTTTGACAGCGCTGCTCTAGAAGAAGAGACCGATCTGACAGCTCTCTGGTGTGTTTGGGAGGCCTTCAGCAAGAATATCCCTCAGCTTGTACCTTTCTGCACCTGCTCTTTGAGAGGTGGTACCTGGTGCTGAGCTGGTTGAGAATCTTCATTGATAGGAGAATGCTTGCAGTTGCTTTAGCTGTGCTGCTTCCAGAGGTGTCTGGGAAATGCAGGTGGTAACAGAGAACAGAGGCAGTAAATGAAATTAGAGGAACTTTAAAAGTAGAAAGGAAAATGAGTTGATCACCAGGACCAGAGGCTTGTTCTTTCAGGCTTCCGGACTTGTGCTGGAGTGCAAGGAACAAAAGGTCCATAAAATATAAAAAGTGTTGTTGTTTTTAAAGTAGGAAGGACAAGTATGTATCATCTGCTTTTCCTAGGGGCAGCTCATCCTGTAGAATAATGTTTATTTCTTCACCTCCAGAAAACGGCAACCATTCCAATCTTGCTTTTCTTAATAGATATTCTGTGGTTGGAAAAACTATGGGGAAAGTATATGATGGGAGGATAATGAATAACTGTTAATGGATTCTCTGCCAAATTCCGTGAATAAGGCATAAAAAATTACTGTTTCCATCTTCAAAGGAGCAAGTATTTAGAAGAGAAAAGTATTATTCCCCATGACATTAATAAATATCACACAGACACCTGACCTCCATCCTAAAACCCTAAATGATTTTTTTAAAGGATATTATTTGATTATAATTTATATGTGTCTTACAAATGAGTTTTGAAGTCGCAACAATATTTATCAGCTCATATGCACTCTTATATTGATAGATCGTATTAATAGTTTGTAATCCATTTGAAGTCTGAAAGAAAAATTAAGCAACACTTTATCAACATACAGTTTAAACTGGATTCGTGTTCAGTTGTGAAGGGTTTTCTCTGCCTCGCTGTTTCATGCAACATAATGGGGTTTCCTTTTAACACAGGATAAGCCAACAGCCAGCTATAGTTTGGTCAACAGAACAGGATTAACTAAACCACAGCTTTTAACTTAGTACAGTACGTCAACTGGTTCGACAACTTAGACACTGAGCAAATGTATCTTAGGAAAGTAGCGAGGATGCAACATGGGGCCTGTCTATTTTGGTGGCTGTGGGTACATTTGAAAGACTGTGCTAAACTTCTTCCACCCCCTCTTCCCTGCAGGTCCCAAGCTTCGTTTCCACAAGCAGGGGTCATTATGGGGTAAGTCTTTTTCTAAATCATTTATTCCCATCGTTAGAAGGTTCCTTTTTAATTCCAGGGGCCTCCAACTGGCCTCCCTCTGGCTACGGAAGGATTAGCGTGGTTGAAGAACGTGGGAAAAGTCCAAAAAGGAAGAGAGAGAACGTGGGACAAGGATACTCAGCAGAAAGGCCATTTGGGGGTCTGCCTGTGTATGTGTGTGTGTGTGTGTGTGTGTGTGTGTGCAGAGACGCCCCACTGTGGTCAAACGGGGATGCTGTGGCATCACAGGGGGGTGAGAGCTTGTGCCTTGAGGATGCAACGTTGTTGTTTTATTTTAACGGCAGTGCTGGGTCCTGGGGTGCTAGTGGGTGCCTGCATCTGGGACCCAGCTGGGGGAGGGAGATGGGGAGTGGGGTGCTTTTCGGTTCTTGGCCATCCCGTTGAGAAGACCTGCTCTCCTCTGCCCGATGAAGGTGGAAGCCATGGCCAACGTGCATGTTCTAATCCAAGAGGGCGGCACGGTGACCTTCGAGGGCCGGAAGAAGGTGATGCTGAAGGAAGTTTCCCCCAAAAATCTCATACGGCCCAGCAAGCCCTTATACAAGCCTGGGGAGACAGGTGAGGCTGGAGCCTGGAAGGGGCGCCTCGCCTCCTGGGTCTCTGGGGAGGAGAGGGAGCGTTGCAGGGGTGGGGGGCTAAAGCAGAGCCCCCCCTGCCAGGAGTCCAGATCCTCTGCCGATAGCTATGCATCTGCCCCGAGCAAGGTTTTCTTTCATAAAAGATAAAGGTTTGAAAAATCAGAATGTCACTAATATGAAGTGAAAAAAAAATTTAAGGGAGGGCGGAAGGGAATTCTGTTCAAATAACCATATTTTCACATTTAATATTCATGTTTCTTCCCCCCCAGTCCAGTGGCGCATTGTGAGGCTTGATGATGAATTTAAGGCCATTCATAAATCAGTGAGTATTGCTTTCTTTCTGTTGGGTGTCACTGATGCTAAAACATAACCATCAGGAAAGTTGAAGAAAGTTAACCGATGGGCCCTTTTCACACCACCCTTGCGGTGTCCCCGGGGTCATGGGATCGAAACCCAGGTGCTTGGCAACTGACTCGTATTTATGGCAGCTGCCGTGTCCCGGGGTCGTGTGACCCCCCCCCCCCTTTGCACCTTCGGATAACTGATGGCACTGAGAAGCTTAACTTAACAACCGTGTTTACAGCTGCCTCACTTAGCAACAGAAATTCGGGGCTCAGTTGTGGTCATAAGTCCAGGACTGCCTGTATTTCTGTGAATTTATGCAGAAACCCCAAAGGTCATTAAAATGTTTATTGGAGCTACCAAGCCCAGCAATCTTTATGGTAGCAGTTCTTTGATTGCCTTTGAAGACAATTGAGGGACTGGAAGGTTTTTCTCTGCCTTTGAAACCTATTTCCTCTCTTTCTCCTTCCTTACAGATTCCTCTGATACTGCTGAAGGTAAAATTTATATGTTGAAATGCTGAAATCCCTACATTAAAATTCTTTCAATAACCTCAGAAAGTCACTTAATGCATTTATGATGTAAATTTAATGGCAGAAATTGAAAATTTTCAGATTATAAATTACAATTCAGCAGTTCTCAAAACCAACGTTTAAGGAAGGTGCTGGGAAATTTTGGTTAAAAGCCAAAGACTGCAATAGAGAACTACAATTCCATCACTCCCTAATTGGTGTTATCAATTAATCAAAGTTTTATTGCAGGCTTTGACCAATTTGGGAAAATAGAAGCAGAAAATTAAAACAATAACACAAAAATCTAAATGAAGAGCTATGAATTAAAAGTATTATTGGCATTATTTAATGGCGCTGGGCAATTCAGAAGTAAAAACAGTAAAAACAAGGGTAAATGCATAAGAGACAAAAACACGAGACAAAAATAAAAGAATAAAAAATGGCAAGAATTTCAAGAACCAGACAGAATAAAAAGGAAACCAACCCATGCAGTTTCACAATTTTTATGAAATTAATTACCTAAATTGTCAGCATATACAAAGAATAGTATTAATAAATAAACTTTTGTTAAAAAGTTTTACATAGTCTAATACCCTAAAAATAAGGAGAATATTAAAAAGCATAAGAAATGATACAACCTTTATTTTAGTAAACCAGTTCTTAATTGTTAAGAAAAAGGAAGCAAACAGAAGAAGAGAAAAAATTGTACTGTTTATCTTTCCTTCATTTTTCTGTGTCTTAACTAAATGGTCCCAGCTTTTAAATCCCAGGAAAGCAAATTCAGCAGCCATTCTCTTCTTTGGGCTCTTCATCCAATAGGAGCCATCAAACCTGGATTAAGCCATAGTTTATGTAAAGGTCCAGATAAAGACTTTCTAAGGATTATGTCAGAGCCTGTTTTGTATAGTAGTTAATGCAACAGGCTAGAAACTGGGGAGGGGGGGGCAGTTTTTATGTATAAGATTATAGGTTATAAGTGAATAGGGTAAGACCACAAGAATCAAAATTTAAGAGGTTTAGTTAAGAATAAATACGACTGTAATTAAAAATTTTCTGAAATGAACAAGGCTGAAACATCAAATTTCAATGTGAAACCTTTTATAATCTTTTTGTAAAGTTTTCAGTAGCGAAAGGTGTGTGTCTATAGGACACCTGTCCCCTCTCTTACCTGACTCTGTCATCCTGCCTGAACCGACACAGCAAAAAGGAGTTTCCTGCTATTAAAGTCCTCTGTATGTGTTTTTAATGTGAGCTTTCTATTCGCTACAGTTCTTTTTGTGATCCTGAGCCCTGTTGCTGGTGACTAGAGCTCCCACAGGGCAACTTATTTCCTCTTGGCCTTCTTTTCTTTTTCTGCAGGATCCTAATGAGAAACGAATTGCACGGTGGGTGGATGTGAAGCCTGTTCGTGGCATTGTGGACCTGTCTTTCCCTCTGGCCTCTGAAGCGCCCCTGGGCTACTACACTATTGAAATGGGGGACAAAGAACTGAGCTCTACAGAATTCAAAGTGGTGGAATATGGTGATATTTCCAAGGGAGAGCATTTTAGCTGTTGGAGTTGGGAAACCTTTAAAATATTATATATTAAATATTATATATTAAATTCCTATCCACTCACACTCTCTTTTCTGCCTCTCTGGGTGATTGTGGGAACATTTTAATAATTTATTGATTAAATGCAAAGCCTCCCTTTGCTTCCTAGGAAATATTGTTTTTTCATTGTTTAAAAAAATCCACCCTCCTCTCCTCTGTCAGAAAGACAAGGTGGTACTTAAATAATAATTCTAGAAATACATATTTGAACCTATGTTGCCTTGAACCCGGCGAGGCTTACTTCTGACTTGACCTACGGAGACTTGTATAGCATTCTCCTCTTAATAAATAAGAACAAATCACTCTACATATAGACGTGTGTTTACGCGTGCACCGTTTAACGTAGCTGAAAGGTGCTGGGAGTTGGGGAACTTAAATTGTGGTCCCCTTGTAAGGCGTGAAAACCAGCTGGGTGACTTTGGACCATTCAGTCTCTGGTAGCTGTAAGCTGGGAAAAGCATCCCAGAAGAAGGTCATGGAGAATGCTTCCAAAAATGTTTTGGAGAAAACTTCATGGACTCGTCCACATAATTCTCAGAAGTCAAAATGGACCCAAAGGACTGTACGGCGTCTTTCTCTCTCTAAATCAACCAGCCAGAACAGAGCTGGAAGGAGATCTTCTAGTCGAGGGGTCTCCAGCCTTGGCAACTTTTAAGACTTCAACTCCCAGCAAAGCTGGCTGAGGAATTCTGGGAGTTGAAGTCCACAAGTCTTAAGGTTGCCAAGGTTGGAGACCCCCGTTCTAGTCCAACTCCCTCCTCAAGAAGGAGACCCCAGTTTGTCAGCCAGCTTCCAACCCATCTGGTGGTGAGGCTGCCTAGCCCAAGACGTAGGCTGCAGTCTGTCAAATGCCTTGTTTAGGTCTACTATGCCCACAGCATTTCCCTGGTCTACTAATTTAGCCACTTGGTCAAAGAATGAAAAAAGGTGGTTTTGGCGTGATCTGCTTTGAACAAACCCTTGCTGGCTCCCAGTTATAGCTTTATTTCTCTGTAGAGGTTCACATACCAATTAGTTTGTGGTTGTGCACGATGGATTCCTCTTTATATGAACTAAATCTTCCATTTCCTTTCTTCTCTGGTTTATTGCATGTTGCAGAGTTGCCTAGGTTTGAAATTTCCTTCAAGTACCCATCAAAGCTTACTACTTTAGATGAAGAATTCCAGCTCAGTGCCTGTGGAAAGTAAGTAAAACCTGAAGGTAATCTCAGCTTTCTCTCCCCCTTTGAAGCGAGGCGTCAGGCTTCAACATGATGGTGGTGAGCAAGGAGGCCTCTGGGCTACATGGACGCATACTTTGAAATGTAACCTGAAGTAGGTAAAGTAAAATAGGTTAGGAAGTAGCCTTTAACAACTTTCTTACTAGTTGTTGTTATCTTTGGCTACTAAATGGCAATCATCATTTTGAACCCTCATAGTCATAACCATGAATTATACATTACA
>JANHGC010523789.1:0-13206 GCA_027560395.1 Boaedon fuliginosus | reverse complement strand
TTAAGTTTCAAGGATGTATTAACTAATGTCACAATACCCCCTTTAGCTCTCCCCCCCGCCTTACTTGGTTCAGCCGGGATTGAGTTAGCCTAGTAACCATCTAACTGAATCTCTGTGGAAGTCCAGGTTTCCTGCAGGAACAGGATGTCAAATTGAGTTATATAGTAAAAAAATAATTGGTCTTTTGATTGAACAGACCATCCCGCTATATTCCAAGTTAGAAGAGAAAGTGGGCCTCCTTTTGCGGCTCATCAGGACACTTGATTTATACAGAGGGAAGTTGTCTGGATGTTTCCATGAGTTGGGGTGTCATCGCTGTTCGAGTTGACCTTCTATTTAATAAGTAGGTTATACATACTTCTTAATAAGCTTTGTATAGACTCTTGAGGATCTTGTTCAGAGTGAGAGGTTTTAACACCAGCTAGCAGAGCTTGCCATTCCGATGGAGATATCTCTTCTCTGGGTGTAGGACACGGTGTTATTCGGTCGTATTTCATTCTTGGAAGAGGTAGCTCCGATGTAGATCAGCTCTCAAGTTCTTGGTTTGCTGCTGGCAATGTTGTGGGATAGTCACACAGAGATGAGAGCAGCTCCATCTCTACTGAGGTCTCTAATACCCCCATTGGTTCTTGATTTCTCTTTTCCATTGTCTTATATTCATGCAACCCTTGGTCCTCTGGAAGAGAAGTAAGGGGCTCAATTGTTGGAGAAACCAGATCTATAAGTGGCTCCGCTATGACCATTGTGATCAGTAATGATTTCTTTAAATTTTCTAATTTGTATAATATATTGTCTTGTTCTTCTCTTGGGAGAGCACCAAAAGCATTAATAAGACCAGCTTCTGTCCTATTATATGCTTCTTTGCCGGTCAAGGTGGCTGACTCCCCCTATCTTTCTCTCCCGTTCCCAAGGTTAAAACTGAGTCAAAGGCAGCTTCCTTGGGAACTCGTATGTTAGTAATTAAAGGCGTAAGACTTTCCTCACCAAATACTCTGATGGGGAAGATTTGAAAGGGGGTTAAGTATGCCTTTATCTTAAACAGCATATGTGGAATGGTGGTCTGTTTGAAAGACAGGAGAATCCACTTCCAATTTGGAGCTTCGGGTAACCAGTCCACAGCACAAAGATCGATCATGTCCCTTTGGCAGTGAAGAAGCTGGCTTAAAGAATTTAATATTGTACCTCTGGAGTTCCAGCAACCATAATTAAGTCTGTTCATATGGATTCTAAAAGCAATCTGCTGATTTTGTAATGAACGTTGTGATAGATGTAAATGGGGGAGAGATGCTTTCCCAAATTCTTCTTTATTAATACCTATCTCTCTTGGGGCCTTGACAGGAAAGGGGCTGTTTTTCTGAGTTATCTGCCGCCCTTTATCTGAGTCTTTTGCTATTTCTCTGACTTTTTGCTCTTTCTCCTCTCCTTTAACCTGCCTCTGGGCATTGATCAAGTCTTCTGCAAAAACTTTCAAAGGGGTGGGCGGGGCCTGATGTTGAGCTTGAAGAAGAGCAGCTAAGTTTTTTTTCAATATCTCTACATCGTGTTGTATGGCAATTAGTTGTTCAAATATTGAAATGACCGTTTGTGCTGTGAGCAAGCATTGTTTTGCCATAAACTCAGTTGAATTTTCCCTCGGTAAATTCTCCGTCATCTAGGTTATATGTTCATTGAATGCCTTTTTTGCCTTTAACTCAGCTCCCATGTCGGAGTTCTTGGATTAGTTGTTTGAGAAAAGTTCTGGCTTTCAGGGTGTCCCCCCGTCATCAGATCAGAAAAGTCTAGTAAGTGTTTTTTTGCCACTTCTTTTTGCAAGTCTTGTTCAAATCTTTCCAAATAGTTATAACAGGAGTTAGTTTTACTTACAGGTCTCTTGCCAGCAAAGAGCTCCTCGATTCTTGGCTGTTTTGCTGTTTTCACAGATGGGAGAGAACTTGGGCTGATATCATGGCGTTTCTTTCTTTTCCCCATGCCACGCGTAATAGTTGCATGCTTCATCTTTTCTTCTCTGTATCTCAGTTTTTCCGTCGGAGCCCGAACACCTTCAGTCAGGCCAGCTGTTCTGGGACTAGCCCCTATTTAATAATTTATTGCAGCCCTAGGGTTAACATATTTAAACTTATTTTTCAGTTTATATTTATAATTTTCTCTTTTAAAATGTGGGTTTACACTACATCTACATTAATATGGCTTTTTTTAAAAAAATGACAAGTTATTGTGGCAATGTCATGGGGAATATTCAATGTGATGTGAACTTGGGTGAAACATTTATTTACATATTTTATTATTATTATTCAGTTACTTATGTGGTTTGGACAAGAAGTCTGTACACAACTAAGGCTTTATATATTCAATCCACTCTGCTAGTAAATTTGCAGGTTCGTGTTTCAGTTCAGTGATGAGCCTTATATACTGCAAAAAATGCAGTGTCCAGAACATGAAATCAATAGATCTGATGTCTTATTCTGTAGATTCTCTGAGTAAATTCTCTGAGGCTAGCTCCACAAAGATGCCTTATCTCTCTTCCTCTTTCTCTCTCTCTTCTCTCTATCTCTCTCTTGTTACTTTTCTGATGGTCTAAGGCTGACATGTTAATTAATACATTGTTACTATGAAATGCTTACAAAAGGAAGGTGGCCTTTAATAAAATAAGTCTTGTTTTTACTTGTATGGCAATGCATTGCCTTAGTAAAAATATTACTTACTGTGCATGATGAAAATCTTTGTATATCTGTGTGTTTATTTTTATATATGAAAAAAGAAAGAAAAACTGGAAACATTTAAGCTGACAACAGGTAATATTTCAAGGAAATCATATTTTAATTTGAACTTGGTATGAATAATTGAAAGACAATTAAACATATGTAGAAAAGAATACAGAAAACTTTAAAAATAAAATAAAATTCTTTTTTTTTTTTAGAAAATTTTATTGGTTTTCTTTAAGGTTACAAAGTTGATAAAATTAATAAACTTGAAAAATAAAAAATCCAAACAAAGAATTAAAACTAGATTAAAACTAGATACAAATAGATAAAGAAAAAAAAAGAAAAAAAAGAAAAAGAAGATAGAGAAAAGAAAAGAAAAAGGCTAGAAAGGAGAGGAAAAGAAAAAAGAAAAGAAACAAGGGGTGAATATTTTTCCCGCATCGTGTGAACTAGAATGTATTAGCAAAACTCATCATATTTTTAAATAGCATAAATTTAGAAAATAAAAAAAAACTTAAAATCATCTAATCACTTATTTTAAAAAAGAATTATTTAAAGATATTATGGTATTTTAAATTTCATTTCAAGTAACCATCTCTACAATATTAAAATGATAAAAAGAGAAAGAGAAAGAAACCCCTCCAAGATCCAATTCATTATCCCGCTTCCTTAGTCTCTTTTTTCTTCTTTACATAGAATTCTCTTTGAGTCTTTTTTTTCCCCCATTATTTCTCGCGATATTTCCTTGTTGTGTTCCGGTCTGTCTATCAGGTGACCTTTTTCTCTTTACCGCTTCTTCTCTTTTCGTCTCTTTGTTAGTAAAGTCAAAGCCAAAATTTGCCAATGTTTTTTGTTGGGTGATCCTCTCCTTCCCTCCATTCCCCTCAGTTAAAGTCATTTTATAGTCCTTCTGTTTTGTTTTTGGCGTAGCCGCGCCTTGTTCTTCTTCTCCCCGTGCCTCTTTAAACAGTACCTTCATATCAGCATTCATCTCTCTCCAGTCCATTTTTATATCAAGAAAAGTACTCCTTACTTCTTTTTCGAGACCCTGAAGGAACTCCCCCATTTTATCAATTCCTCTTTCCAGTCTCTCTCAAGCATCCGGGGAGTCCACCATCTCTCCGCCTCGATTTTCTGCGCCCGCCGCCATTTTAATTTCACAGAATTTATTTTATTTATTTATTTGCTTTTACTTTATCCACCAAACAGGTCCGTTAATTTCTTTGTAGCAAAATGTGCCCAAATGTCCAAATAACAGTCCAAATAGCAGTTAAAGAGTCTATCTGTACCTTCAGATTTTCGCCGGAAATTGATTAAGTTGGTATTTCGTTGCAAAAGCCCTCGGTATCCTCCTCACAAGTCTCTTTCACCTTATACTCACTCCGCCTTATAAATATTCAATAGCTCGTCCCTCGTCAATGATTGGTTCTTAACAGGCATCCATCTCTTAACATCCAATCTCTTCTCCACATTCACCATGGTGCCGGTCTTTACTTTTCTTCCAATTCCTTTGTGGTCGCTCTGGATTTATGGCGGCGAGCCGCTTTTTCCTACCTGCCAGTACGGAGCTAAGGCACGGGGCGAGAAAGAGACGGCACACTCTCCTCGGAACCCGGCCAAATGTCCTCTTTCCCTTGACCCCTACGAGGTCAAGGTTTGGGCCCCTCCGGGCCCCTGGTAGGTAGGAATTTCGGGGGCTTCCACGGAGCCCCGTGGAAGCTCAACCGATCCCGTCCAGATGCAGACCACGCCCCCCAAAAATAAAATAAAATTCTATATATATATCCTCAACTCGCATACCTAGAAGTCCAATTGAAATAAAGGGAATTTTCTACTGGATATAATATATATAATTGGCTATGAATGGTGCAATGATAATGAACTATTCCATGTAAATTGATACTATGATTGACAGCATGATGAAGGATTGGGCTGAAAAGACAAAATATAAAAATGAGTAAATAGCAATCTAAAATATCTCAAAAAGTTCTCTCAAAATATGTTTCTAAGGTTAGAATAAATTTCATCACAACCATCATTATTAAATATTTAAAGTGGATTTTGCTTTCAGTGTTGGCAAAAGTTCAACAACATATATGAGATGTGATATACAATCCCTGAGAGTTGCTATCCTACAAAGATGTTACCAAATATGTGACAAATTTAAAACCAATCTTTTGTGATGTAATTTGAAGATCTTAATCTTATTTATTTTATTTTTTATTTATTTATTGGATTTATACCCCGCCTCTCTTCACCCAAAGGGGAACTCGAGGCGGCAAGATCTTGTCTCGAGATCTTGTCTCTTTAGATTTCTTTCTTGTAAAATAAGTCATTAATAGCCAGTGAGGCCATGATTGTAAAAATAAAGAAAAATATGATAAATAATCAGCCAGACCCAATCAATTGGAATCTGTTGATGCACTATTTATTAAATAATAATAAATAAAATAAATAAATAATTTAATTTGTATGCTGCCCAATCCCATAGGACTCAGGGCGGCTCACAACATAATAAAAAACATATATCATACAAACGTTTAAAATCCCCCTAAAATTAAAAATTTATGGTGGGTTAATCTAATATGGCTCACTGGAACAGCCAGGTCTTGAGTGGTTTACAGAAGGTTCTCAGGTCTGGGATGGTTCGGAGCTCCGGTGGTAGATCATTCCAGAGAGCTGGGGCTGCTGTGGAGAAGGCCCTCCTCCATGAAGTTGCCAGGCGAGGCCCATCTGGAGGAGGCCCACCCTGTGTGACGTCACATGGCGCTGGGAGGCAAATGGTGGCAGGAGGCCACCCAGTCTGATGCCATGTAGGGCTTTAAAAGTAACGACCAGCACCTTGAATTGTACCCAGAAGCCTATTGGGAGTCAGTGCAAGCCGTGCAAGAGTGGTGTGACATGGTAGTATTGAGAAACCCCCATGACTAGTCACGCAGCCGCATTCTGGACCAGTTGAAGCTTCCAAATACTTTTCAGGTACAGCCCCAAGTAAAGCACCCCTGTCCTGCTGGAATCATCAAAAGAGTTTCTGACAATTACAAGTTATCATTTTGGGAAATCTCATGAGTCAATTGTGCTTTTCAACATTTTTTAAATGTTAATATCATCTTACATGAAATTACTAATTTGGCACATTTTATCTCCTTATAAGAAATTAGTGTTTCTGTAGATATCTGACAAGTCTATATTTATTTATTTATTTATTTAGATTTATACCCCGCTTCTCTTCCCCGGTCAAGGGGAACTTGAAGTGGCTTATTATGCAAACTTGTGTTTGTAAGTAAGAGCCTTGTGTTAAGTCAATGGCAATCACATTTCACATTTTATTCAAAGCCTTACTATTCTGAATCATAGAGGTGGAAAGGCCACTGAATCCAGCTCAACAGGTTGCCTCCCACCATCATCAAATAGGATGATCATTAAACAATTGGAGAGAGAACTTTCTCACTCTGGTTTTTCAGACTGCTACAACCCAAATATAGCAACACTAGTTTATTCAATCTTTCATTGTCAGAGAAGAAGAGAGAAAGCATATATCTAAATTCATATCTTAGAAATTTTGTACTTGAAATATTTGATCTTCTTCTAGTCTCCACATTATTCCATTCTTCAGGATGAACTTTTTATTTAGATGTCGTTAGTAGATTTGCAACTAAACAGTCTTCCAAGAAATCTCTACTTAAACTAAAAACCAAGCTAAAATGTTCCCAGCAAATGATTTTGTTGAAAGATACTAATTTCCCTGTTTATTGTATAGTTAGTACAGCCAATTTATTTTCCATTCAAAAGTGCATTTTAAAATATGCTTATGATCAGCTCTGAAAGGATCTTATGAAATTTGCTCAGGTAAATTTCAGGGATTTGAGTTAATTAATTAATGGCAAGTGCTGGAAAGCTCTTTGTTATCCCATTAAATGCTTAATAACCTCATTGCATAAAATATAGAAATTGTAGGATTAGGAAGCAGGGTTTCTGCATTTTGGTTTGCAAGATATTAAGTACGCCCAACTGTTATTTGTTTCATAATGTTGATTTATTGCTTTGCAATATATAATTTTGTGGTACAGATTGTGATATAGGGTCTCCTGCTTGAGCAGGGGATTGAACTAGAAGATCTCCACAGTCCCTTCCAGCTCTATTCTGATTAATATATGGCTGTTAATTGAGAAGGTTGTAAAAAGAAGAAATGGATATTAAAATTGCTTCTGGACAGGTAAGTAAATATATGTATTTAGTTTCCATGTATTTTATAAATACTTTATACATATTTTTGTCCTTAGCTTGCATAATGACCTGATGTTTCAGTTAGGTTCTTGTAATACACTTAGAATTTGAAGGAACAGTTTATATAATAAATGCCATGGGATTTAATTATAGGCTGTTCAGAGTCACTTTGCAAATTGAGGTGGGTGGGCATATAAATTTAAAAATAATTAAATTGATAGGAATCAGTAATACATTGCTTTAGGAAGTCATACTTCTATCCCAAATATCAGAACATTATATTTGCAATTAATTTACACAAGACAAATTTATCTATAGACATTGTGATTACATGGAACATATGCCCACTAGATAATATACTTTAATTTTGTTCTGTTATTTGTTTAGGCAATGTACTGCTCAAATACACTGCCTATAGAAGTTTAAGCTAATTCGAAGAAGAAAAGGTTCTGATTTTTTTCTGTCCCATAAACTAATACCTTTGTGAAGTCATATTTCTGAAAGAGAGTTGAAAAGTTAGCACATGCCAAAAAATAAATGAGTTACAATACTTGGGTGGTGGTAAACCTCTTGTGGAGAAGTAGTAGTGTTAGATTCAGTTTAGCTGATGGCCTGCTGTCAAATGAGATAGATCTTTAATCAGGCTGCCAGTTTTCATGCAACTGCAGATTTTATAGCAGCTTACAGACAGAAAGAAGGTGGAAAAAAATCCTTTTACAGTAATGATTTCTTCTTATTGCTTCAGGTTACTCATTCATAGAAATACATTTTCTTTATGTCTTACCTAAGAAGATAGAAATATTTCAAGGTTAGGATTAGGTTTAAATTATGATTTAAAGTGTCAGCATTAACAAGCATAAGGCAATTTAGGGTCTCCCCCAGAATTGAATACAATATTTTAAAAGTTGCCACAAATTGTGTAAAAATATTTGTAAAATAAAAAACAGTAAAAGGCAAAAACACACACAAAATTTCAGTTTATATGTATCTTTTCCCTTTTTCTATTCATTTGTTCTTGATTCATGGAAATGAATTGCACCTGCTTATTTTGTTCAGGATAGGTAATTACAAGGATTTTTTTTATTAAAGGGGCGGCAGAAATGTTTGAAACTGACATGAGCATTTCATTTAAAACAGGGGTGTCAAACTTGCGTCGTCAGTCACGACAGTGTCACATGATATATTGGGATTCCCATTTGCTAAACTGAGCGGGGGTGGTTTTAGCATGGGGGCCCATCAGCTGATATTGTTTGGCTGACGGAACCCATAGTAAGCCCTCTCTGCGGGCCCTAACTGGGCTCTGGGAGGCATAAGGCAGCAGGAGGCATTCTCAAAGATACCCCACTCCTAAGCCAGGAAGGGTTTTAAAAGTTGTTACTAGAACCTTGAATTGCACCAGGAAGACCACTGGGAGCCAATGCAGCTTGCGGAGGATAGGTGGCACCCTCAATCACTCGCACAGCTGCATTTTGCACCAGCTGAACTCTCCGAGTGCTCTTCAAGGGCAGCCCCATGTAGAACGCATTACAGTAGTCCAAGTGAGAGGTGACAAGGGCATGAGTGACCGTAAGAAGAGCCTCCCGGTCCAAAAAGGGGCGCAATTGGCGCAACAGGTGAATCTGTACATAGGCACCCCTGGCCACAGCTAAAAAATGGTGGTCCAATTGTAGCTGCAGATCCAGGAGTACCCCCAAATTGCGCACCCATTCTGAGGGGAGCAATATGTCTGCCCCCAGCATAAGAGATGGTTCATCAACTGGACCCCGGGGGGGGCAATACCCACAGCCACTCGGTCTTGTCAGGGTTGAGCCTGTGCCTATTGGTCCCCATCCAGACATTTACATCCTCCAAACACTGGGACATCACTTCAGCGGCATCGCTAATTCAGTCAGGGGCAGAAATGTATAACTGGGTATCATCAGTGTACTGATGATACCCTACCCCATGTCATTGGATGATCTCACCCAGCTGTTTCATGTATATGTTAAATAGGAGAGGGGAGAGAACCAAGCCCTGAGGAACCCTGCAAGGCAGGGCTCTCAGGCTTGACCTCTGTCCCCCCCATCAACACCGGCTGGATATGGCCTGATAGGTAGGAGGAGAACCACCACAACATGGTGCCCCCCAAAGCCGCCCCAGAAGGATACCATGGTCAATGGTATCGAAAGCTGCTGAAAGGTCAAGAAGTACCAGGATAGAGGAAACTCCCGAGCATGCCAGAGATCATCCATTAGTGCGACCAATGCCGTCTTGGTGTTGTACCCGGGCCTAAAGCCAGATTGCAAAGGATCTAGATAATCAGCTTTCTTCAAGGCACGCAGAAGCTGAGAGGCCACCACCTTCAAAAAGGGGAGGTTGGAGACCGGACGAAAGTTGTTCAAAACAGCTGGGTCCAGGGAAGCCTTCTTGAGGAGGGGCCTCACCACTGCCTCCTTCAAGGCCAGCGGGAAGGACCCCTCTCTCAGAGAAGCGTTTATAAACACCTGGAGCCAGCTGCGTGTCCCCTCCCAGCCAGCCAAAACCAGCCAAGAGGGGCACGGGTCCAATAAACAAGTGGTGGCACTCACTGCACTCACGATCTTGTCCACATCATCAGGGGCCACAGGAACAGACTCTTCCTGGATAACAGAACTAAGACCTGCCCCTGTCATCTCAATGGACTTTGTCCAGCCGGTGTCAAGGTCCGACCTAATCTGAGCGATTTTATCTGACAAGAACTGAACAAACTCCTCACCTATACCCTGTAAGGGTTCCTCAGCCTCCGCTGGTCTCAGGAGGGCATGGGGATATGATTTAAAACCAAATCTGTTGTATATGAAAAGGCTGGAG
This sequence comes from Boaedon fuliginosus, assembly GCA_027560395.1. Taxonomy (NCBI): domain Eukaryota; kingdom Metazoa; phylum Chordata; class Lepidosauria; order Squamata; family Lamprophiidae; genus Boaedon; species Boaedon fuliginosus. The sequence goes on along the minus strand of JANHGC010523789.1, from coordinate 3,448 downwards.
TTAGCTGTGATTGGACATAGAACACAGTTTTTCTTCAATAACATCTTTCCCCTCCCCATTTTTTTTGCAAACAATAACCAGGGAAAAGACAATATCTCCTACCAGAAGTCCAAAGTAGAGCCTCGGTGGTGCAGTGGTTAAATGGTTCAGCAGGTTGTCAGATCGAATCCCACCAGGTTCAAGGTTGACTCAGCCTTCCATCCTTTCTAAGGTCGGTGAAATGAGGACCCAGATTGTTTGGGGGCAATATGCAAGTCTGTAACTGCTTGGGGAATGTTGTAAAGCTCTGAAAAGCAGTGTATAACATCTGAGTGCTATTGCTATCCATGTTGTAAGCTGCTTAGAGTCCTTCGGGAATTGGGCAGCATAAAAATGTAATAAATAATAAATAAATAAATAATACCTTGGTATTCGACTGTTTCAAAACTTGTCAAATTTGGTACTCAATACATTTTGACACGAAAATGTCCCAGTACTCAGTGCTTGTTTAGTACTTGATGTTCTGAAATAGGAAGAGGGGGTTGGCTGTGGGGAATGGACAGGAAGTCTGCCATGCTAGGAAGATCACTGAAAAAGGAGGGCGTTGGCTACACAGTGCAGATAGGAAATTGGCCATGCTGGAAAGGTTGTTGACATAGGAAAAGAGAGAGAGAAAATTATTTCCAGCCAAAACAAAGGGTAGTCATGTGATTTGTTTGGGACTCATCATTTTTAGTACTCATAATACCTCCCAGAGCTAATTAACTGTGAGAACCAAAGTACCATTGTAAAGAAAAAGAGTTAAACAGCAAGTAGATGAGACTTACCCTATGAAGTTTCTGTACTGTTCCAGGCTAGTAACAAAGTCTCCAAGCCATCTCTTAAAGACAAACTTTTATTTAACAAACACACAAATAGTCCTTGTTATCAATGATTGTTCCAACAAACCTGTCAAGTTATCCAGGAAAGCTGCCAAGTCCAGAGATAAACTTCACACACACACACAAGCTTGAGTCCAACATAAGAAATAATAGTCTGAAATAATTGCAGAGACACCTTCTTTACACAAGAAGCAAGATTCAAGAAATAACCACACAAGACTTGATCCGAATTCAAATCAGTTGTTCTCTGCAAATGCCGCTCCCCATTCACACTTCTTTATGCCTTAGGGGAGTGATCATTCACCAATCATCTGTGGCCTGACTTTTCCATCTACCCCCTTTCCTCCTCTGTTCTTGCCTACTCATTTGTCTGTGCCTGCGAGCGCTAATGAGTAGCTCCCTATCTTCAGCTTTGCTGCTATCAGATGCAGGGGACACTTGGTAATTAGCAGACGGCCCAACCTCTGACACAGCATCTTCTTTCCTTGCTTCCAAACTTGGCCCAGGTTCCTCCCCCACTGACTCCTCAGAGTCAGAATCGGCTGCCAGCTCCATTGAATGCTGGTGAGCCACAACAGTTTGCTTCAGCTCCTGAACTAGATCAATTTCAGTGTGAGATTCAATGAAAATTAAGCGGTGCACTTCACAAGGATTTTTATGCTTGTTCTAGTACACATTAAAAAAAAAGAATTATTTTGAGGATATCTTAAATGCTGTAATTTAAACTTCCAGCATTAAATCCTTTGGCCATGTTAACCTACTTTTTTCTTCTCCTTTTGCTTCCTTGCTTTTTGATTCTTTTAAAGTAAATAACTAAAAAATAAACAAGAATTTTTTTTGTTCGCTGAAGCAACATAACTTTGATAGATTTTTCCTAGAATTAAAAAAATTTAAAAAATAATTATACTAATTAATGTTGCAATTAATTTGCTAAAGTAGTTGATACAGTATGCTGTAAAAACCAGGCATCCAATATGACTTTAAATTAGATGTGAAAACTATCATTTGGAATGAAGGCTGGTAAGGATTATGAATGAAGGACAATTTGTAGACAGTGAACTAGAATGCAAGAAAGTTGAAATGGCTTATTATTGCCAGAATGATTAGATCATGTTACGTTTAATTTCTCTATTAATGATCAAGATGAAGACTTTCATATCGCACTCATTAATCTGGCTGTCCTTAATGAAATAGTAGAAATTAGAAATGCCAATTCTCATGTGAGAATACCGATAACAAGCCTACACATATCCAATAGCATAAGTGGAATTTGGAGAGAATAAGATAGAATAGTGGCATTTAAGATTGCAATTTGCAACAGTATCATTTCATTGCCTTTTCTTATTTGATTTATGTCAATTTGACTTGTTTGGCTCTCCTCAAAACAGCAAAATACTGAAAAATTAAACAGCAAGTACAAAATTAACTGCATAAGCTTGTCTCACACACAAACTCCAGGCTGCATCTTTCTTTTGAGTCTCTACTATCCCATATTTCTCCTTTGTGGTTGGGGAGGTTTAATATCTTTTGTTTATATAAATAATGGAAGTCACATCCTGAGCAAGTAGAGATAGGTTATCACTTTTATTTGACAGCACAAGGGCAGGCATTTAGTTCTTGCCAGTGGGAAACCTATCATTTTTGAAGCATGTTGAAGAGTACAAAATCAAGATAGACGAAATCCTAGTCTTAATTAGTTGGGAGACAGGAAACAGATTGCGTTGCTTCAAAATGTAGATCGCTAAGTGGAATAAAATGCTTCCATCTGGGACTTATATATTGCTATCCCAATTCTGTAATAACTGTTCTCTTTCCAACTCACCACTGTTACTTCTGTATCAACCTGAAGCAAGGATCATCAAAGAGCTTACTACTGATATCCGTTTTAGATGGTTTGAGGTTCAATGTGGCACATACGTGTACTTGAAATGGTTGGATGTGGAAACGTCTTGTTTATAACATAGTTATAGTAAAATAATATGTTTTAACATGGAATTAGGTGAAATCATCTGGTTCACAATGTATCAGCCAAGCTGCCAGAAGATGCAAAGAACTCAGGCCACATTATGTTTCTGTTGAAAGATCTCTATTGAATATCAATTACTTCCTGATGCAACTTGGCATTCCCTACAAATTGTGAGTTTTTTCACAGACATCTCTCTTTTGGAGGGGTTTTCCCATTCTATACTTGTCAGCTATATATACATTAGGAAATTTCTGCTATCGTATGACTCCCAGCGCCCAATGAGGTCCCACAGAGTTAGCCTGTTGCGGGTCCCGTCAGCCAAACAATGTTGGCTGGCGGGCCCCCGTGCTAAGGCCTTCTCTGTGGTGGCACCGACCCTCTGGAAACAATTTCCAGTTGAGATCAGGACCACCCCCACCTTACTGGCCTTCCGTAAAGCCTCTAAGGCCTGGCTCTGGCGGAAGGCCTGGAATTAATGTACCCTCCCCCTTGGATGACTGCTAATTGTGTGATTGTATTTAGAAATGGTTTTTATTGTATATTTTATTGTGTTTTATTGTTGTTAGCCGCCTCGAGTTCCCCTTGACCGGGGAAATGAGGCGGGGTATAAATCTAAATAAAT